>NDXB01001059.1:98696-205549 GCA_002631895.1 Agapornis roseicollis
TTTTTTTTTTTTTTTTTTTAATTCCTGATGCAGAGAGAAGCTGCCTGCAGGCTGGTACACTACCACCACATCATGAGGTCTATGGATCAAGGTAGGGTCTTCCTCCCGCGCTGTGTGTCTGTGTGCGTATTCCCCGTGCACTCCCCTGGTCCGTGGGTCCCTCTGGGTCGCTCCCCGGCTTATCCCACCGGCTTCCCGGGGAGGCGGAAAACGTTCATGGCGAGAAGGTCCCTCGGGAAGGGACTGGCTTTAGGCTTGGTTTAGAAATGCTCCGCGACGGCGGGTACAAATCCGCCTGGAGAAACCTTTGAACTCTAGCTAGAGGGACTATCCACTTCCACGCCGTCACCCCGGGGTCTCGCTGACCTACAGATTAACCCTTCCGCCGCCCGCCTGGGTGGGGGGCTCGCAGCGTTGCAGGCAGCTTCCCCGGCCCGGTTCTGCGGCCCCTCTGGGCTGAGGCCGGCGGCTCCACGGCTGAGCTATCCGGCGGAGGTACCGGAGGCTCCCACTGAGGCCGGCACCGTCGCAGGGGGTGCGGGCAAGGCAAACCGTGAAGAGCTTGGGGGGGGGGGCTCGGTCCCCTCCCGCCGCGGTGTGCTGGTGCCGGCAAGAGTTAAGCGCGGCGAGAGGAGGAGTCTGCCCCGCTGTCAGCGCTCGGTGCGCGCCCCCGGCGTCCCCTCCGCGGGTCCGCTCCGACCCAAACCACCCCCCGCCTCTGCAGCGGAGGTCTCCCCGCTGCCAGCCCGGCCCCACCGAGGCGGGGGGCAGCCGTCTTGTAGGGGCCGCGGGGTCCCCCGTTCTCTCTAGGCGCTGCGGGCCCCGGGGGAGGGCGCGGCGCCGGGAGCGGCCCTGCGTGAGGACGCGGAGGGGCTGCAGGCACAGCAGCGACTGTGCAAGACCGGAGCGGAGCCGGGGGAAAGGGTATCCCCCGGGAGATGCTGGCAGACAGGGGTGGGGGCTTCGGGCGCACCCGTGCCCGGAGCTCCCGAGGCCGGTGTGGCCGCCAGCGGCGGGTCCTAGCGGAGGATGCTCCGCGGGAGGAACCCCCCTCGCCGCGCGCATCCCGGCGCTTGTAAAGCACCCGTGGACCAGCGAGCCCGGCTGCTCCCGCCGGGCCCTGCCCGCTCCCCCAGGGTGCCCATCGATGCGCCCAGCGGGCCGGGCGGGAACCACAGGTGAGTTGCGAGTTTGACAGAGCTACCGGTGCGGGGGGCAGGAGGAGGAGCCGGGAAGCGCTTTTCCATCGACTCGCTCCATCTCAGAGTTCCTCCCCCCCCGCCCTCCGGCCGCCCGCCGACAGCGCTGGCCCCGCCGCTGAGTCAGAACCGCCTCGGGGCCGGCGGAGGGGGGGCAGGCTGGAGGGCGAGTATCTTCAGGGCTCCGTCTGACCGGCCCTTCGTAGCGGCTGTTTTCTCCCAGGCACCTGCCAAAACACAGTCGTTAACACGCACACCCGGAGCGGATCACCCGAGAGCTCCGATTCTAGGACAAGCCAATGGAAAGCCTCTGAGCGGCTTTATACCGCCTCAGGATCAGGCCATTGCCGTGCCTCGTGTACCGCGGCTTTCTCTAGACAGAGCTCCCTCTCTCCTGAGCTCTTCGGCTGCTTTTAGTCACTCTCGTAACACTCCGGAGAAGTTATTTTTCTGCAGAGAAAGTAGGAAAGGGAAAGATAGGAGATTTCTCTCTCAGTGCTGGCAAGGTCCCTCTCTTACCTGCTATAGGATAGCGGTGGATCAAAGCACAAGGCAGTGCTCCAGTGCCAGCTGCCCTAACTCCTCTGATTGCTCTGCAGCTCTGCTTTCCCCAGAGCTGTGCAGTCACACACCGAAGTGAAAGGCACTGATTTATTTTTTTTTCAGATCCAATGCTGGAGACCACAGTAGCCAGATGAGCAGGGCAGTCAGCTGCACAGCAGAGCCCACAGACACTTCACAAAGAATATGTTCCTGGGCCCCAGCATGCCTTTTCCCCTTACATGAAATACGTGCTTCTGTCAGTGGCATGGGGGAATGGGAGCAGACCCTGGCACCAACTCGGCGTGAAGCTGCTAGGAGTTAGTAGCACCTGCACCCTTGCACAACAAAGTGCAGAAATCTCATTAATGTAAGGTGTGGAAATGATGTGTTAATTTTAGGTCCTAGCCCCCTTTTATGATTAGAGCAGGCCCAGAATGGGCAGGGAAGATTTTGCATAACCTAACACCCTGCTAGCAAAAAGATGCTTCAGTAGCTTTGCTCCTTGAGCTGTGCTTCTGCAGGTTCCTGCAAGACAAGCCACGGCAGAGATTTTTATCGGGTCTTTCCCATCAGAGATTTTCATGAGTCCCTCTGTCATCTTGTTGTCCCACATCTGTCACTGCTCTGTTACTTGAGGTAGCCCCTCTCTATCTGTGAGCCTCCCCTGTCACACCAAGCTGACAGTCAGCAAATGATTTCAGAGCCTTTCGTACAGAGCAGGAATTGCATTCACAGATGGGATGGTGACATAATTGGAGCACTCTTCTATAACAGCCCAGTAGCTATTCTAACTGAAATGTTTCATCATTCATTTTTTTGAAAATAGCCAAGGATAATAATATCCTAGAACTTCTTTTCCACTACTGGCTTAATCTATTTTTTTAAACTATGATATGTGCATTCCTTTGGTTTGCACAGCAGACTTCAGTACTTAATGGGAACATGGTGATATGAACAATTTTTCCATTGTCCTTTCTTGCCAAACCGCTTTAAGCCTGAAATTGGGGGGTAATATCTCTGACTCAACGTGACCCCAAAATTGAATAGTAGTATGTGTGCCTCTCAGAGGAAGTACAAGGATATTTCTTTCTCCCCTTGCTCCTTTTTTTCCCTCTCTAATAGCGCTCCCCACATGCCAGACCAAGCAACTAGTCACTCACAGTCTGAGCTCATTTTAAAGAGCTTGGATTGAGTCCATGTGCAAGTTTTAGCTGCCTGTTAAATTTCTAATGCCTGCCACATACACCCTTAGAACACTTAGATTTTTTCATTGACTCGTATTTTCTTTGGGTTTCAGCTTCTTAGTTTTTAGTCCACTTTTCTCTACCTCTCTTTCTTTTAAAAAGTTTAATATGGGGGTATTACAGTATTACAGATGCAGTGTGAATTACATGTCATGTAGGCCACATAACAATTAGCAAAGTCACTGAGAAGATCATCCAAAACTGCCTTCAGCCAAGAGCATCATCTGATCCCTTGCATTAGTGAAGTTGTTGGTATAGGGAATACAATGGGATAGTCTAAGCAGGAACTGAAAATAGTAAATGATAGATTACATTTGCAGTAAGTTTAAACACTGAGAACTATGTTAAGTGCTTTTAAAATCATAGTTTGGATTACACTGGAAACTACTCTTTCTTTGGTTTGTTTTTGGATTCCTTGTCCCCTAGTACCTAGGTAGCCCAGTATTCACATACTTTCAAAGTTTATTAAAGCAAAGCTCTGCCAAATGCAAGCACTGATCCAACCATGTGGAAAAGAAGTCCTTCCATTCTCCAGTTCCCTGAAATGGCAGCACAATGTATTTCCAGTTCTGCTCTGTGTAGAGCCTGCTGCAAGTATACGTGGCTGTAATTTTTGTTAATGCTGCCAAGGACAGACTTTGCTTAAGTTCTTGAAACACCTTTTTGGCTCATAAAAACAGCTGTAGAGTTAGAAAAAAAGGAGTTAATGCTGGCTCCCAGATTTCTTGGGTGGGTGCTGTGAGTCCAAGCGAAGCTGTGACCAGTTGCCAGGGCTGTGGTTGTGTCAGCCTTTTGATAGTGGTAACAAGAAACAAATGGGGGATCCTTGTAGAAAGGAAGTGTTTCTGATATGAAAAAGATTGAGATTTAGGAAAAGTAGCTAGTATTTCTAGTCTGTGGACACTGTAGTGCAGCCTTTCACTTGAACCCTAATGGAAAATGAGCATTGAGAAGTGTTTATCACATTGTTTGGGTTTTTCCTTTGATTTGGAGTGGCTTGATGCTTTTCCTGAGTGTATGTATTGAGCTGAAGAGTCCACAGCCTGTTCAAGTCTAAGTAGCTTCTCTGCCTTTTCTTCATTGCTAATTATTAATGACAGACTGTGGGCAGTATTTCTCAGTTATGTAGTTATAACAGCTTAAACTTGAACCATTTATAATGTTGCATTCTCATTGTGGGCTCAAGAGCATGTTTTGGATCTAAACTACACTCAGCCCTTGGAGGGCTCCAAAATCTACAGCTGTCACTTCAGCCGAATTCTGCAGCTGCTTGCACCTAGTAATGGGTTCATGCATCTCTACTATTTAGGCCAGATCCATATTTTGTGAATTTGAAGCATTTCTGCTTGACATAACATACTGGTAGATTCCAACACCACCCACAGTGCATTATAACTCACACCTCTGTGCATTCAAAGCATGTGGAAATGGTTATGCCTATACATTATGCCATAGTGGTCATAAGGGACTGATGTCCTTATGTGCCCTGAGAGCTGCAGAAGGGAGCAGAGGGAACCCCATGGATGGTATGCCTGGTGGCTATTGCTGCTTGCATCTGTCAAGTTGTTGCTGGGCAAAAGTGTTGAATCCTATAAGCTGAGCTAATTCCTACATTTCTCTAACACTTTTCTCATTGCTGTCTTGTCAACTTAATTCCTCGCCAGTGTCAGAATTTATGATTATATGTGCTAGCAGTGAAACTATTTCAGATGACATGGTCATCTTGGAAAGCAAAATGTACATTTTCCATTTGTGGAGTATTACTAATTCTAGGAGTAGTTGAGGATAAGTTTGAAACTTCACATGCTTAATGGATTGCAGGCGAGCTGGGAAATAAAGGATTGGATAAAGATTTAGCAGAAGTTGGGGTCGTTTCCCTGTGCTTTCTTGCCAGTCACCCATTTCTTACTTAAAAAGGCCAATGTTATTGTTCATGTCTTTTCTTTTTCTGGCTAATACAAATGATGCTACCCAATCGTGCTCCATGTGTTGATATCTGCAAGGATGACAGCTCTCTTTAGTGCTAAGCCAAGATCAGCAAGTATATTTGGTTTTTCTAATTAATTTTAAATAGAAAGGCCAATGATAAAAGGCTAGCGCTCCGGCAAACAGTAAGCATTGTTTTAGAATAGATGTAAAAATAAGCTGACTTAATTTATGTTGTCTTCACATTTAAACAATTCATAAGGAGTCAAGCCCTCAGACAGAGCAGGATGTGCTCTCCAAGGGGCCAGCAGCCTCCATTCCCCACTCACACTCCTGAGGGTGAGAGCTCAACCCCATCTGCATCTTTCTGGGGTGGCCTTATTTCTGAATGCTGGTAGCCAAGACCGGTACCCACTAGGTGCTCTTACTTCCCTGTCTGTGCCTGGTGGCAGCAGAGCCCTGTCTCTAGCTGAACGTCTCTAGCTGAACCAGACACTACGAAACTAGGGAGAGCAAGTGCCTCGTGTAGTATTAAGAATTGCTGCAGCAGATGAGATAGGCTTTAACTGTAGTCTCCAGCTCAATCACAGAGCGAGCACTGGAAAAGTTTCCAAACAGGCTTCAGCAGTCCCTGCACTGTTGCCACATCAGGTCTGGAAGCAGCATCTCTGAGAGATGATTTTCTGTGAGGAAGAGCATCATCTGAGCACCTCTGAAATGACCTTCTCATGTGTGTGTGCACACGCACACAGGGCTTTGTGCTGCCCATGTGGAAATCCAGCAAAGCACCACTCCTGGTTGTTTTTGCAGTGTGTGCAGGAGAAAATTCAAACACTTTGGTCCAAAGAGGCTATTGTGTTACTATGTATATTATGCATTAATGAGAAAAAAAATTGTCCTTTTAGTTTCTGCCAAGTTAAAGCATGGCATCAATTGCAGTGCAATCACCCATTAATCTAGTGGCTATGAATATGGAATAGAGGCTTTTCCCTCTCCATTTAAATTGCATTTCTCTTTGGCTGGAAATGTATAGAGTAAACATACCAGTAGGGCTCATGCTGTTTCCTGGCACATCCCATCTGCAGGATCACCTGCCCTTTCTGAAAGACAGGTTTCCTTATACTTTGGCACTTTCCAGCAACAAATGAATGCTCTAAAGGCCTCATTCTGATAGTTCTGCATCTGCCTTCATGCAGCTGCAACAGTGGGTTTTGCAGTCCCCTTACTCCCCTTTCACTCCCAAAGCACTGTGCACTGTTCCTGCTCACCTACAAGTGCCTCTAACATCTCCTGGCAGCTGCTGTGGGGTAATGACCAGTTCAAGGGTTGCTGCTGGGATTCTTCAGATGCTCGGTGTAGAAACTGACTCCAAAGCATAGGAAAAGTCTGAATTCTTGCACACTGGACTGGCAAAAAGGATGGTGTAAAAAGGTGTGATTTCTCATTACTTGGCTAGCCACATCAATGATAAAGGTGACAGGGTATGAGCCTAAACGTAGATTCTGGTTCGTGTGTCCTCTAAAATGCTTTGTGTGACATTAGACAAGTAACATAGAGTCAGATATGTAATGTGGTTAATGCTGTTGTGCTAGCAGGCTTAGCAAATATAAACAAATTGAAGTAAACACCAAAATACTTCTTTAATGATCTCGGTCCATCTGCCTTTGCCTTCCTTCCCTGTGTACAGACTGAAAGCATTTTTCAAACTCAGAGACCCGCTGACAGCCATCAGTACACTAATAAAGGGAACCATACAAGCAGGTAAGCGAGGGAACAGAGTCTTCTGACCACAGATGCTCTAAACACACAAGTTTAGGATCTCCAGTTACCCACAAGTGAAATCATTGCTGTTTGGAACAGCCATTGGAGGGGTAGAAGGCTGTTGAGAGGCAGTGATCAGCACCCTGTGAAGAGCCTAAGGGTAGATGTTGATGAATAGAGTCAATGTGGCTGAAGGTACCTGGGGAAGCTGGCAGGGCTGGCATTGTGGTCAGCAGGGAACATGGCAAGAGCGCATTCTGTGAAATGCTGTTTGTGAGCAAGGCAGGAGGAGAACTGAGGCCTTGTGCTTGATAGACCTCATGTTTCTCAAGGTGCTTCAATTAAGAGAGGCTGGCATGTGGCTGCAGAATGAGACACACCCAGAAACCTGCCCTCTGCTGCCTTAGCAGCAGCTTGTGCTGGGAGGCAGGAGCACATGGCGTGGGGCACATGAAGTCTGGAGAAGGCAAGGGCAGCGCTTGGGCTGCCTGGAGTTTCTGGAGACCCTAGAAACCTCAACAGAAAGGGTCCCGACTGCTGGGGAGGAGGAGGCTGCATGGAAGACAGCAAGTCATGCCGGACCTAGGGTAACAGTGCAGAGATGCTTCCCGAACGGGGCATGATCTGGAGGTTCCCATCCCCATGCAGTCCCGCTCTTCCCCTGTCCCTTCCACCCCAGGCCCTATCCTCCGCTTTCCCCATCAAGACGCCTGCGGCAATTCCGCGGGGACGCCTCTGTCCCGCGGGCTGCGGTCCCTCCGCGGGGCCGGTGCTGCCCGGGCTGGGCTCCTCCTCCCGGGGGCGGCCCCGGCAGCAGGTGGCTGCTCTGGAGCAGGAAGCTGCCACCGCTCGTCGCACCGGTTCCCTCGTGTGTCGCCGCCGGGCCTCCCCCCCGCAGCCCCGCCGTCGGGGACAGCCGAGCCCGCTTCGGCGACCCCCGGGAGATCTTCTCGCTTGTTTCCCCGCTTTCATCCCTCTTTTTGCCTCCCCTCTGACTCCTCTCCACTTGCTCTGGGAAGGATATCAGGGCGCTTCGCGGCGCCGGGCGCGCTTCGGGCTCCTTTCGCAGCCGGCCGGCCCCGGGCGAGCCCCCGCTCCTGCCCTGCCGCTGCCGGGAAGGCTGAGGCCGGCATGAGCGCCGCCCAGGCCCCGGAGCCCGACCCTCAAGATGGGGGCCTCGGGCATGGACCCGATACGGCCCCGGAGGGCAGCCCGCAGGAGGAGTTTGACTTCTCCATCCTCTTCGACTACGACTACCTGAAGCCGATCGAAGGTTGGTGAGGAGCCGCCGCAGAAGCGGCCCCTGCTGCGCCCCGACGGGGCGGAGGGGATGCCTCTGCCGGACCGAGTGGCTCCGGGGGCCGGGCTCTGCCTGAGCCCTCCGGCAGCCCTTCAGAGGGCGGTGGAGAGCCGGGGTGCTGCCGGGGCCCAGCCCTGCCGACTCTGCAGCCCGGCCTGTGCCCCGGCTTGGCTGCCGGGTGTCCCGGCTGCGGTGTGGTGCGGGGCCGAGCGCCGGCGTGGCGGGGCCGTGGTAGCCTGCAGGTGCTTGAGAACGGGCACCAGCACTGGAGGCAAGGGGCTCCATCGGGTGATGGAGTATGTGAAAACGGCAGTGGGGCATTACTGTGATGTGCAGAGCCGTGCTCCCGGGTGTGAGAGAGCAGCTCTGGTTACCTTGTGATTGTCGTCGTGATGGTAGGGAGTGTTCTGGAAGGTCAGAAAGGCAACGTGAGCGTCGGGGTTAAGAGCCTCAAGGAGTTAGCTACCTGCAATGAGTCTGATCATCCTGCTTAGATGGAAGGGAGCTGAAGAGACTTAGTGTCCAGTTTGGTACCCAATACCATAAGCTTAAGTTAAATTAAGAAGAGAAAGATTTGCTGACTGTTCTTGTTTCTGAGTTCATGCAAGTCTGTGATACCAAAACCACCGTGACAAGAGTTCCCAGACTTCCTAAATGATAATTCTGTTGATACTGAAAAGCGATACTTTCTATTCCATAGAATACAGATCTGTGTAAACCAAACAAAGCCAAAAGACAGAACATAGAGGAAGGAATTGCTGGGATACAGTTTCCAAGATACATTGGTTTTGATTCTGCAAAGTCAGGAGGTGGCATTTCTCTAGGGCATTTGAAGGAAGAGATGTTGTGTTCCTAAGGGACAGCGTAGGAGGGAACCTATTAGGCCTGAATCATGGCATCATTAGTGAAATGGAGAGTTGTTACTGAGTTTGATTCTTTGTATACTTGTTTAAATATACAGGATGTGTACCAGCATCAAAGCCAAGTGAGGATGGTTAATGTCATCAAATGTAGAGAGCTCAATTTTCTCTCAAGGTTTAATGTAGCTCAAGCCATGCTGAAATAAATCCATGATGGGGAGCGGTCAATGATTTTTAATAAAAATACATTAAATCTTAGTGAAAACTTCAGGTACTGGGTTGGGTTTTGTTGGTTTTTTTTTTTCACATCTTTATACTAGAGACTACTACTGTGAAGCCTGAAGTGGGAAGTTCCACAGAATGTAATAGTACATAGGTGGGGGGGTAGAAAGTTTAATCTTCAAACCACATAAACGCAGAGCAGTATATGCTTGTTGTAGAAGTAACTTCCTTCTTGAGCCTGCTTTCTCCACATTTGAGTGACTGGAAACCATAATTAGTAGTAATTTTGTTTGTTCCAAAGATGGAAATCATTAGCATAAAAAAAGAGAGATCACAACCATATATACTAGCATTGTAATCTGGAGAACATTCCCCTCACTTTGAAAAGGCACCAGCTAGAGTCTGTAAGCAATCCAGCATACATCCGTGACCTTTAATGTACAAAAGATTAAAGCATGTTTACACGAGAACAGAAAATGTTCAAATTTTGAGAAAGGGCTTTATCCACATGCCGGTGGTAAATGATGCTTATTGTTCATGTGCAATTCTGGCCTCATCTGAACTACACTTGAGAAAACAAGTCCTTTTCAATGGAGGATTCAAAATGGAACCAAAACCATTGGAGTGTGTGTGGATCCCAGCACTTAAGTCTGGTTCCTATATTCAAAGCCCATTTGAAAGAGGCTCTGGTTTCCTCCACCCACTGCTCACAACAAGTCCTATAATAACAAATCTTTATAAACATGCTGAAAGTGATTTTTTTTTTTTTTTAAAAATAGGTTGGTTGTTTTTTTTTTTTTTAAGAAAAAGCAAATTCTGGGAATGAATTGGGATGACAGTTTATTTCTGATAAACAGTTTTTTAAAAGGTTGGGATTTGGCACTACCCAGCTAAGCTTGTGTTTTAAAAGTAGGATCTATATCACAACTTGTTGCCATGGAAATGCCAGAAATATCCTTACTGAAAGCCATTGGCATTCAGTAGTGCTTATGTGTGCCTGAGACAACAGGAAGATGGACTGCCATAAGAGCAGCAGGGAAAAAAAAAAAAAAAAGAGAAAATAAAAATCCTACAGTCAATATTATTAATATTAGATACTCCTTTCTAAGCCAGACATTTTCAAACGGAGGAGTGCTGTACAAAGTGCCATTTTCCATGTGCCTTTTACTTTTACCCTCACTAGCCAGACTCAGTCAGCTATGATCATTTTAACATTTGCAAATGAGAAACATCTGCCGTGAACAAAGTGAACTTAGAGGCATGCCCAGGTGAACAGGCTTTGGGAGGCTTGGGGAAAGTAGGTGTCCTGTGTTGTTAGGGTGAAGCTGTGATTTTACATGGACACTGAGGATGCTTTTTGTCTCCTTTGGGGGGAAAAAAAAAAGGTTAGAGGCATTCTCTAGAGATACGTGTGGAGGTTTTGCTGGTGGTATCTCAAGTTTTAGTTCATTTCAGACTTGATAGGTGCTGAATACCCGTGTTCATCAGTGGAAAAAATTGATAGTTAATGAGCATTTGAACTAACTCCTACAAATAGAACTCCCAGATGAGGAAGTTCTGATAACTGCTTTTACGTACCATAATGCTTGTTGTTGGCCACTATGAGAGACAAAATACTGAAAAGCCAGACAAGTGCTCTACTTCAGCAGCTCTCTCCATGTTTTTGTGTTTGCTGTGGGATGATCCACTGATAGGTAAAGCCACCACACAGTTTTTAATATTTGAGGTTAGCCCTTCTGAGAACTGATCCTCTGAGGTACATTTTGAAACCTAAAGTCTATACAAAACCCATCTTTAAACAAGAATCCAGACACCCTCCTGCTCTAAGACAGCAGGTGAGGACGGAAATGGGAAGGAGCATTTTCTTGTAGGTTCAAGCCTTTGCTGTATATCAGCAGACCCTTACATTGCATCTGGTGATATGAATCTGCAAACTCTATGTATGTATAATAGAGGGGGAGCAGCCATAAATATTAATATTGCTCTGGATGCTTGTTTGGACATAGGCTCCCAGGGATGTTGCCACGTCTTATAGGTGTCAAGCCCTGTAAAATTTGCTTCATTCCTTCTTTTCCTTCCCAATGCAAAGCTATTAAAAGGAAAAAATAAATGCTTGCAGCCCAGTCCTGGTGACTGGCTCGCTAACACAGGAGGCAGTGTTCAGCAGTAACCCTGCAGTGAAGAAACAAATACGCACATGTAACACAGAGTACCAGATTTCACTCAGGAAACCAACTTTCACTTTGAGCTTCCAAGCAGCTAGTGTAAATACCAGACGACTCGGCTCTTGAAAAATGCAAAAAGCTCTGGACTGGCCCCTTCAAGTGACAATAAGCGAATTCATTAAAAACCATCGACTTTTATGCAAATAAGGAACTCCGTTCAGATCCCAGGAGCTGCACTGCACCAAACGGATGTGAGGTCAAACCCAAACTTCTCCCCCTGCCCTTCCTTGGCTATCTTGAGCTTTTCCTACATGGTGATTTGCTTAAACCTATTGGGGAATGCAGTTGCTCTGGGTGATCTGTTCCCTAATTTCATGCTAATTGGCAAGGTCACATTTGGCTAACTGAAGGGCTTTGAAGTTACTGCCTAGTTTAACAAACAGCAGAGGGTGGGCCCTTGCAGAGCCATGATGTGCACACACTGGTGTGTCCTGTCGAGCTTGGGGAGTCTCTGGAGCCTGGCAGGACCTGTCATGGGTTTTCCTTTCAGAGCTGTGTGAAAAGGAGCTTTTGAATCAAGGGTGAAATCCTTTGAAACTTAAATCACTTGATACGAGTTTTGTCTCTCCTTGCTTAGGGGCACTTAGGGCAGCCCTGAAAGCAGGTATCCACCTGGGGAGGCTGCCCAGTGAGCAGATAGATGGTTGGTAGAGCTGCTTCCAGTTTTCATGAGCTTGTCTGTAGGAGCCCTGCCTCCCTTCCCTATTGTAGGGAGAGATGGTTTTGTGAACTAGTAACTGATGAAGGCTATGGAAAAAGCAGGGAATAAGAGTTGGCTGCTTGGGTAGGATGCTGGGGGGCTTCAGTAGTTGTGGGACTTAGGTGATACAGGGGAATAGGCTGTTTGCTGACTGAGATCATGAAGAGGTGCCAGTGTTGTCTGGGTGTGAAGCTCACTTTCTTTTAACCCCCTGTCAAACCAGAAGGATCTTTTGGTACTGAGTCAGAGGATGATTCAGCAGTGAAGCCTCAGGCTGGGAAATGCCTGGTTGAAAGGAGGAGTGGAAGCTTCTGTACTGCTGGGGCAGAGGGGTGTTTGGAGGAGCTGTGCTGGAACTGATGTGCTGCTTACTGAGAAAAGCAGTGGAGAGGATGGTTCCTTGCTGGAGTATTTCAGCCTGTGTTCTGGGATGCCGTAGGTAGGAATGCATGACCCCTTGAAGGTGGTGCACCACAGCTGTGTGGATGCTCAAAGGTACAAAGTTTCAAAGCAGATTCAGTTCTTGAAAAGCACCTTTAGTAGGGTGATCTGTCACATGATTATTCTCTTGTAAGGGGATGCAGTGGCCTCTCATTTCCATGGGGAGCCCAGCTAGTGGGTGACCGGGCTGATCCCTGCTGTCTCCAGATGTGGGGCAGAGGGCCAGCAGTGTGTGTTCTGCTGCCCCCAGCTCTTGCCACCCTAACCATGCTCACTTTGGCAGCTCAGGGAGAGGCATGGGTATTGCTGAAGCCATCTGCCTGGAGCCATTCCTGTGCCCTGGGCTGCTCCACATTCCCACTGGTATCTGCAGAGGGAAAGCAGCTGGGCTGCAGGGGAGCAACCTCTCCTTGTCCTGTGTGCACGTGTCCCACCTCGAAAAGGCAGGAGCTTGACATTGTTTACAAAACCAAACTCCTGTGGTGCTTACCTGGGGAAGCTGGGATGTTGGCTGTGGTCTGCTCCTTTCTCAAGCAGGTTCCAAACACCAGCCTGCTTTAGCTAAGTTGGCTGTGAATGGGGTAGCTAGTCCCCTCCTGTTGAAGCAGAAAGCAGAGTTTCTCCCAGTTTTGATGGAAGAACTGTTTATTTCTGCAGAGCAACATTCACCCCTTTTCCCTTCCCAGGTGAGGCCAGAGTCTTGCTTGTAGCATCACATTTCCATGGCTACAGACCTTGACGTTACAGGCGTAGGCAATAGCACGCGGGACAGTGATTTCATTGTACCTCGAGCTCTGCTGGGTTGGGACTGTGTCAGGAGATCTCCCCAAACCCCTCAAGCCCCAGGTCCTGACGAAGCCGTGCCGATGAGTCAGGGCTGGCCCTGCCCGAGACACAGCCTCAGCCTCCGGGCATCTCTACCTGGCGCTGTTCCCCGGGCTCTCTTCAAACGAGCCGCGGTTTTCTTGTCTGCAGTCTTGCCCACATTCCTGTGCTGCTGCCGGCTCTATTGATAACTTGCCATGTGGGGGGAAACTAAATATTTTTGCTCTGCAGAAGGCTGTGGGTGTTGTCTGCTTGGAACAGGGTGCCTGCCTTGCTTGCTGCCTGTGAGCACTCAGCTCTGCACAGCCCATAGAGCACTGCCCAGGAGTGCCGTGAAGGCAGGAGCACGTTGCGGCTTGTTGTTGTGTGTGAACATTGTTATAAATATCTGAAACATGGATCCTTCAGGAGGGTGAATGCCAGGGGTGAAAGTGCTCTTTAAAACACACTATTTCAAGGAAAAGCAAAGGAGATTTAGGTTATCTAAACCCCAATTTTTTAGTGGGCAGGAAGCATGGGTGGTGGCATCTTTGTCATTCAGACTTTAAAAATTGCATGTGCACATACAAGTATGTGTTTGCTTTCCCCATACCCCTCAAGACCAATTTACACATGCTAGCTTTGCTGCACAGTGTGGTGTGAGGAGTTTTAATTCTTTATGTGTTGTCTGTGTATCTGGCATAGAAGATGTGGTTTAACGTGTATAGTGGGAGCTGCTTTTACTTAGGTGTGTTGAATGGGGAAGTGAAACAGTCACCTGTTGCTTGATGTGAAACTTCAGAGCTTTCCTGCAGTTACTGGTCACTGTACAAACCCTGCTTCAAGTCCTGGCATCAAGCCTTGCTTGGCGTGATGCTGATTTTGCTCCCTTGCATCAGCTGAAATGGGAGAGTTTCTTCTGAAGACAGTGGGAGTGATGTTGTGTGTTGCTCTGTTGAGTCTGAAAGAGTGATGAGTTTAATTCAAAGTGAATCGTAGCATCAGTATCTAGGCTCAATGCGTCAGAGTTTGAGTGATGTGAATGACACACTGTTCCTTTGAATGCCAAAGCTCTGATATCCGAGATCAGCGATGCTAAAAATACGTTCGGCTCAGAACTCAAGTTCCTTTTTGCTGTTTTCCCATCCCCAGAACAGCTGTGTGCTGGGATTAAAAGCCAGAGGGAACCTTAAGAAATCTGCAAGCTGGACTCTCCCATTCATATCCCATCCCATTACATAGACACTCTGTGTGTTGGTTTGTTTGGTCGGCTGTCAGGGATTCCTGCTAAACACAAAGGCTCAGCAGTTCCTGTTACCTTTTTCTTTCAATGGAGTTTTCTCTAGGTTGTGCAAAACATTGAGCACAAAAAAGTAGTTGTCAAAAATCAGTGAAGAATTTTGCTTTCACAGTAGGAAGCATTTAAAACTGAAAATGAAGAGACTCCCCTGAAATTAAATCACAATCTCTGTGTGTGTAAAAGTTTACTACAAACCTTGGCTACCTTTGCAGAAAGCATAGTCAGCTTCTTCCTGGCCTTATGTACTATATTATTTGCTCATGGGAAGTTCTGCCTCACGTAGTATAGGAGTTAGAGAAGTTCTGGAACAGTTATTTAAATGAATCTCTGCCTATGACACTTACTGATGTGTGTCCAGGGACAAGCAGTCTGAATTAATCTCAAACTGCAGAGCTGTTCAGGTATTTCCTGCTAAATACATTGAAATCTTTCAAACCATATAAAAATCCTAATAATATTTTGCATGCTTTTGTGTAATGACAAATATCATTCAGCTCCCAGGCTGAGGAAGCTACAGGAGCTGATGTGCATCAACGGCTCTCTTCCAGGGATTATAATACCTGGCATTACCCTGCTTTCTCAGATGCTGCTAGCATTAAGCACCCAATAGGGTGCTGGGATGTGATCAGTGATGCTGGTGGGAATTCTGTGTTGCCTAGATGCATCCCTGTACTCTACAACCTGGGGATAGTTTGCAAGACTGAGAATCTCTGAAAATTGAGTATTTTCCGCACCAGGAGAAAGTGCTGTGCTGAACACATACCTGTTACTGTGTAGTTTATAATCTATCTCTGGCCAAAATGCTTCTTGAGCTGAAATTGGAAAGTGATTGCCTGTAACTGTGGGGCTGGATGCTTTCTATTTGTCCCTTTTTTAACATATACTTGTGAATGTGTTTTCTGATCATCTGGTGCTTACTTATGTGAAACGTATCACCAAAACTCATTGACATGGAGCCAAGCAAATCATCACACAGAACTGACTTCTTAATTTAAGAACTTGAGCTCAGCTTTGGTTTCATGAAGCCTTTTCTGGCTGGAATTTGCTGTGTAAGAAAGGGTTTTCTCCCTTCACCAAAAGCTGTTCTTCAACTTTTTGATTTTGTATAGGCTTCTTTGGAAATGGTTTTGTGATGTGATGGTCTCAGTCCAGCTCCTACTTGGCAAAAGCTGACCAAAGTCACAAAGCCCCAGTTGGCACAGTTGGTGGTATATTTAGCAGAAGGAGTAGGAAAGGCAGCATTGGAATGGGCACAGAGGCCCAATCCTTCGGGATCATCCCTCTAGCTCAGGGCTCAGATAGTGGGAGCCCAGGTGGGCGGTGTGGAGGTGTTTGCAGTGCTTCTATCCATGCTGCATCTACTCTGAGCACTTGAGCTTCCCTGGCTGTTAATCCAGTACTTTTCACAAGCATTAATTGCAGTTAAAGGGAATTAAACAATTATTTACCTAATATCAGATCACAACCAGGTTATAAATATGCATTATTTTTAATCCATGATTGCTCAGCTTCTGTAATAATATTTATAGTCTTAAAGAGACCCTTCTTTTTCCAGAAGAACCGACTCCACATAAAACCAACAGCCCACCCTCTGGAGTTACATACGCTCATGATGTCCTGGACTGTGGCCTCAAGCCATGCCCCCTGCCTTTTTCTAGCCTTTCTGCAGATCCCATGGGCAGATATGGACAGCCAGATAGCATAGGGACAACACCTACACACCCTGCCAACGCTGCAGGGGCCTCTGCTCCGAGCCCTAGGATTGAAATTACTCCATATCATGAACTGATTCATTCAGGGGGTCCCTTCCGCAGCAGAGACACAGATGTTCTTTTGGTAGAACATCAGTCAAACTCAGCTACCACTAGCCCAAGGGTTACCCTGCCTGTCCCTGGCTTTGAGGGCTACAGAGAACCACTGTGTTTGAGCCCAGCTAGTAGCGGCTCCTCTGCAAGTTTCATTTCAGAGACAAATGTATCTCCTTGCACATCACCATGTGTTTCACCAAATAATGGTCCTAGTGATGACCTTTGTCCACAGTTTCAAAACATCCATACTCATTATTCTCCTAGAACCTCTCCAATAATGTCACCACGAACAAGCATCACGGAGGAAACCTGCTTGGGACGCCATTCACCATCACCCTGTCCCAACTCAAGGTCTTCATCACCAGGTGCAAAACGGAGGTATTCTTGCACTGAGCTCTACAGTACTCAGCTGCCTTCCACTTCTCCACGACAGTCAAGGACCCCCTCTCCACAATCCTCTCCTCGCGTCCCTTTGAGAGAAGACAACTCTTCAGTTACTTACACGCAGTTGCCCAGCGCTCCTCTTTCCATGGATGCTATGAGCAGCCTTCCTGCGGATCCTTCCTGCGGCGTTCCCACGAAAATTTGGAAAACCAACCCTGATCCTTCCTCAATGCCTTCCCACAAAAACAGCATTCCATGTCACGTCTTTCAGACTGTTGACTTCCATGGGCCTTGCGAGCAGGAAGACAGGAGAAACTCAGCCCCAGAATCAATTTTGTTGGTACCTCCATCCTGGACAAAGCAACTGGTGCCTGCAATACCTATCTGCAGGTATGTAATGCTTCTTGTGGCTGCGTGTTTTCTCATGGTGTGATGTCCTCTGTTATACATGATGATCCCTAGGGAGTGTTTCCTTGGGCAGGACCTGCTGCAGACCAAAGCTAAGTGTTCAGGGACAGCACTAGTTATTGTAAGCCAAATCCATTATGATTCTGAGAGATGAAAGAATCTGAGTTTGGAAGAAATATCATCAAAATGTTCATTTATAGCACAGCAAATGATAAATTCAAATTTCCAGGTTATTTGTCTAAAAAGCAGATTGCAAACAGCCTCTGACAAAGGCTGAATGCTCTCATTCCATCTTGCTGCTTTTAAACAAGATAGTTTGATAGCTTTTCTAAAGTCAGAGAATGTCTTGCAAATTACAGTCAGGGATGAAAATACTTTAAGTATTTCTTGATTCAAAATAAAGCATGTTGCTCCCAGTCAGACTGAGCATTTTGTTAACCCCAAGTGACTTATTGTTGGTTGTTAATTTGTTAATTGTCGGTTAACCCAAATTTCAGTTGGTGCTGCCCTCACCAGCTCCCTGCATTGTCTGGCACTGATGGCTGGACCCTGTGCTGTGTAGATCTGCCAGGATGGAGGTTGCCAAATGGGTGACTCCACTTGCAGTCACCACTGGCACCCTGTCAGTCCTGCCATCCTGCTCGACAGCAAGGTTGTCCCCATGCTGATGTTATCCCATGCTGCTCCTGACCCACTGAAGCAACATGGCCTGTGACTGTCCTTGGCCTGTTAGATGGGTCCTGGCAGAAGTTTGTACTCCCAAAATAAGAGTTGTTTAAAATCTAGTGCAGGCTTTAGTTGTACATGTCAGTTTATGAATTTCATGTTATAAACTTTTGTGTATTTTGGTAACAGGAAAACTAGTAACAGGTAAGAATATTTAGCATTTCATTTGTGTGTATTTTAGTATTTATGGAAATCATAAGGATTATTAATTTACATAGTTCATAAGGATAAATGGAGTTACTGTTTCAGGACATATATGAAATGCGATCTTTTTCCAGAAGAAAAGCTGTAAATAGAGAGAGAATGTGTTTTATCAGTGCTATAGAAAAAGAGTAAATGAGTAGTTTAGGCAGGAGCTTGCTCAAGTTTTGGGCTGATATCACTACAGAAATAGAATGTTACATCTCTTTTGAAGTATCAGAAATTCTGTGATCGAAGGTTAAGATACACAGTGAAAGTCAGATAAGAGGGAGATCTTTGGAAAAATGTAACTGCTACAGATATTTCTATGGAAGAGATAGAAATACCCTCTTCAAAAAGGAGAAGGGCCCACAGAAATTATTGTATTCATCCTGAATGTCAGTAGAATTTGTAATCAAGTGTGAGCAGGATAGCATGTTCTCATTGTAATTAATAGCAGACCCCTAAACAGTTCAGTGAGGGCAGCCCCGCTGGGACACTTGGAGGAAGGAGGGGTCAGGGCAGTGAGAAATCAAGTGCTAAAGCATCTCAGCTGATGTGGTCTCTCTCTGCCCAGCCTGCCCGTCCAGTCGCTCCCACCCCTCGAGTGGCCACTCTCCAGCCAGTCCGGCTCCTATGAGCTGCGGATCGAGGTGCAGCCGAAGCCCCACCACCGGGCGCACTATGAGACAGAGGGAAGCAGAGGGGCTGTAAAGGCACCGACCGGAGGCCATCCCGTCGTGCAGGTAAGGGCTTGGAGAGCAGCTCCATAGAGGAACAGTGGGAGGGTGAGTTGTTTTCTGAAAGCTGGGGCTCGAGCATGAAAGAGGAGGACCATGTGAACCTGGGTGTGTTTGTAGATGTGCATAAAGTGTCTGAAGTTGAACTGTGGTGAAGTCCTAGATGTTTGAAAAGCTGGTTTGGATTGATTAGCTTGCAAAGGCTCAGAAACTTAGGCAAAGTATTTGCCACCTTTTCTGGACTGTGACCCAACCCTGTTGTAAGATGCCCAGCTGTCCTGAATTCCAGCTGAGCCCATTTTACCTTGATGAGACTCTTCTGTGTGAACTGGGGCTTATTGTGAGGTTAAAAACGTGCAAACATCAACCCTGGCATTCAGACTCAGTGTTTGTAGTAACCTACCAAACTCAGATAGAGTAACTAGCAGATGGTGTTAGGTCTGAAATACCACATCTTCCTGCTGGGGATGAAGGAGGGGTTTGGAGCTGTGCTTCCTACAGTGCAAGTCCATGCAGCAGAATTGCCACCTGTGTTTCTGTCTGTATCTAGCCCCTCCTGCTCTCCGGTCCATACAGCCAAGCTGTACAAGGCTTAAACAAGTTCTCTTGAAGCTAAAAGGAAGGCAAAGCTGCCTTCATTGCCCTGTATGGGAGCTGGATTAGGAAGGTATGGGTACTAAACTGCAGTTTCTCTAGAGTTAACAGCTACCTTTTGCTAGAAATATCTTTCATGCATTTGCTTTTTCCTTAGCAATTTTCCTCTTATTTTTTTTTTTCCCCTCTGTCCTCTGGTTATGTGGTAGAACTTCAAATTTTAAGCTTGTTTAAGTTTAGGTCAGAGAATTTCACCCACATGTAATTCAAGCTCTCAGTACATCCATTTCAGTCTAGTGCCTGGTTTATATGTAACTTGCTGACATTGTGTCCCACCTTGCATGAAGCCCTGCTTGTCATCTGTGGTAATGCTGCCTTTTTGTCATGGATATATACCACCAAAGGGAAACCTGTACTAGTGTTAGTAGCCATGTGATAAGGAGACAGACAGCAGGACAAGGTAATTATATAGCAGTGGGGGTGATCTCAAGCATGGCCTCTCTAAAGCTGTAAATACAGAGAGAACATATTTTTTCTATGCTGTAATGCTATAGAGAAAGGGCGAGTGAGTAGTTTAGGCAGAAGCTCTCTTGTGATTTGGGCTGATGTCACTACAGAAACAGAATTTTTCATCTCTTTTGAAGTATTATTTATATTGCTGTCAAGGGTCCAATTCTGGTCCTAGCTATGCTGATGAGAAGGGAAGTCATCCTGCTGAAACTAGTAAACATAACCCAAGCTCACAGTGATGGAGGTGACAAACTTTGGCCCTTTGCTGAGCTGAGGGGTGGATGAGCTAAACCCTTATTCTGTTGCAGAGGGTGAATTTTCCTTCACCTTTCAAAGGGTAGTGTAAAATAATGGCTAAATAGCTGCACTGTGGTCATGTGGGACCACATCAGTCTTTTCACTCATTTCCTCTGCATTTCCTCCTCATTTCAGCCAGTGCCATTCAGGAAGGAAAGTTAGGCTTTTAGTTGGGGTTGCAAGGTGTCAGTGTGATACTGGTGGTAATGATGTATGGCAGCTGCACTGCTACAGCTTTCACTAAGCAAAGTTAGGGTGCATCCTACAGATGTTTCTGTCACAGTCAGGACTTGCTAAAGCAAGCATGAACCAGGGAAATATTAAAGCTTATGCTTGATTTTAAGCAGGTGATCAATACCACTAATTTCACTGGGTTGATTTGTGCTTAACTTCAAACATATGTTAGATATTCCCCTGCAGCCTCACTCCCTTATAAAAATCAAGCCATAAACTGTTAAATCAATGAATTTGTTTACTTTGGTTGAGCTGGACTTACATGTATGGACTGGATATTTGAGTTAAGGGTGAAGGATTATAATAAATAGCAATCACATTTGACATACAAATTTTAACATATGCAATCTCTTTGGTTTATGAATCTGACAAACTCATAGCCTGCTGTGGTGTGTTTGATGCTACATGGATGTATGAACTGCACGGCTAATCAGCACTTGTTCTTTTCTTAGTTTGCTTACAAGTATAGTATCATTTACCTTCCCAAGATACTCCTATCAACCGGATGTTTATTGCACTGGAGGAGTTTCTTGTGATATGAGGAAATATAAGGGCTTTGTTTCCTTCCTGTAATCAATATCAATCAAAGAAGGATTTATATTTTCTGTTGGGGACAGGAACTGATATTTCTAGCTTTGTCATAATTTGCCATCAAGCTAAGGATCTTAAACTATAAATTCAGTGATCCATGTTAGTTTCCCAAGCAGATGTGTCTCTGCACAGCTGTGCCTGCATCTGGGGAGAGTATGGATAGTTTCTTTATGAAGGCTTATTATAAACCTGGAAGTATTCATTGGATTTGTATTCACTTTAACAAGGTTCATATGGGTGCCGAGCAATGAGATAGTTGCACCTGTATGGTTTATGACATCTGAAACTTGGGAAGGCTTGTAAAATCCAAAGCTTTCATGTCTTAAGTCTTTTGGCTTCAAGTTTTCTTTTTTTTCCCTTTCTTTCCCCTCAACAGATTTCAACTTTTGTTAACTTTCTGGAATCCAGTGCTCTCTCTTAGACATTTGGAGTTAAATATTGAGAAGCCAAGCTTGCCCTGAGTGGGAGAAGCCCACCAAAGAGGTGGGATTTAAACTGAGGCTGAATGTCCCATTCATGTCCCACACCTTTTACACCCACTTTTGATATGCTGCTTTGACAATATTTTGATTACCTTTTCTAAAATAGAATCTTGTGAAAAAAACCCAACTTAACCCTCCATATGAGTAGTTACCCAGCTGAACCTTCTGGAGGAAGAGATGCTGGCTAGTTGTTGCTGTGCAGTGTTGGCCTGCACTACTTACTTTTTGTAAGCTGCATTTTGCATGCAAGTTTCTTCTTTTGGGTGCTCTGAAGCTAAAGACCAGCAGATCTCATATCCTCCAGGCCTTATCTTGTGGTTTATCTTTCTGATGCTGCTTCCTCTTCTTCACGTGTCTAGCCCCGAGAGTTTGTGCTGGAGACTCTGTACCAGTTGTGCGCTCCAAGTATGACAGAAGAGTCTGGTTAATCAAAAGCTCTGGCTAGATGGGACACACAGCAGAGGGCATTTACTTTGTTTGCCTGGGAAAGGAAGAGAGGAATCCTGCATGCCATCTAAATCATAAACCATCTAGAGTCACATGGAGAAGCTTAGGCTCCCAGTTTAGGTGTTCTGAGTCACTGCAGAGGAAACCAGCTTGCCATTGACTATAGAGAAACTCAAGCTTCTATTTGCAAGTTAAATACCACTGTGAGTATCCCTGAGATGTTAAGTCATTAAGAACAGCAAGGAAATGCTGTATAGCAAGGGCAAAGATGAAATTTATATGCACCTACCATCTTGCAGGTCCATCTGGTCATCGAGACCACTGAGGAAGTGTAAATATGATTGGATTCCAGCTTTTTTTCATCAAAGTTGAGGGACAGCTGCTTATTTGTACCCAACTGCTCCAATCAAGGTTCTGAGAGAGACTGCTCATTAGGAAAGGCAGTGACTGCACCTGTGAGAAGAGCTTATGGATGTGATTGGAATACAGGCGGCAATCCAAATACAAATCTTTCTTTGTTCAAGTTCACCCTGTGGAAGCACGCCCTGCTAAGAGGAGTAAAAATCTCCGTCTTTGCATTCTTTTAGGCAAACATCTGCTAGGAAGGAATTAATATATTTGTATTCTATTTGGGACAGGAGAGATGAGCGAGATGGTTCCTTGAGATCTCTCCCAGCATTATTTTCAATAATACCTCTAGGAGCTCCTACCTCTTAAAAGGAAAGTAAAACGTTGGGGTTGTTGGCACTGCTCAGTATCCTGTTGTCCAGCGGAAACAGGGCATGTGGTACCACTTGAGTAACACTCAATGTCTCTCACCTACTGCTCACAGGAAAATGTGGTGATAAGAACCTCTGCTGCAAGGGGAGACAGATTTTCAGTTCTTCAGCAAAGCTTCTCCTGTCTTTAAGGCAGTGATGAGAAGGAAAGACCTTCAGTAGCAAAGGTTGGGTCTAAATGAGCTTCACCCCATGGTCAAGCAGAATCTGTGGTCCCTTAAAAGCCATAAAAACACGTTTTTAAAGATATTCATTAAACCTAGTGGTTCTTGTTTGACCTACTGCTTTGCATGAAGCCATGTTCTTTGCACAATTGTGTGGTATTCCAGGGAGTTCTAAGCAGAGCTCTTGTCCTTCCTTCAAGGAGAGTGGAGGGGGAAGGAAATGCTTTTAGGGAAGATGAGCAGTTGATTTCTGGAAATGATTGTCCAGCTGTACTCTGGCAAGTTGATCCGTATTAATTTTATTAGAAGTGGTTGCTTTTACTCATATTGCAGCCCATGGGTATAAATGAGGCAAGCCCATTTCACATCCCAGTCTTCCCACATTCTGAAGTCATCCGGGGTCCTTAGAGGTGATCAGTGTGAGATAAAAGTGTAATTTACTGCTGCCTTCACTCATGTAATTGAGAGCAGTGACACAGGGCATCAGTTTCAGATGTGCATCTGTCACGAACTGTAAAGAGACTGAGGTATACTTGTTAAAACTCTGTTTATGAGAACTCAGCCAAGTCTCAGGGTCAAAGGGTAGATATATGCTTTTTTTACTCTTTGTTTTTCTTTCTGTTTTTTTTCCCCAAGCATATGGGTTTTGGCCTCACCTTACTGTAAACAGTCCTTGCGGAAGCTGCTGTTTTACGCAGCTTTTCAGCACAGTCATTTCTAGGCATATTCTCAAAGGACTGTGCCTAACTGGCATCTTTTTTAATTGCCATCTTAGGAAGTCCTTCTCCTGATGTATTGATTTCCTAACTTACCTTTACAAAAGGCTCAAATACTTCTGAATGAAAACCAGCACATAAGTAATCAGTCATCCATTTGCATCTCTCACTTTGTTTCTCTCACTTTAACCACATCATCAACTCCATTCTGCATCAACAAACCTGCTTTTTTTTTTTTCTCACTGATTGTGTCAGATAATCAAATCCATTCAGTACACCTGAGGCTGCAGTGTTTGAAAGCAGCTGAGGATGATGGTCACTGGAGACCCTGTTTTCCAAGGCAGCACTTTGCCCTGAGGACATCCTGCATCAGTGATCCCTGACTTGGGGTGGGGAAAAACTCACTCCTTGGCCAGAAAGGTTGCACCTTCCTGCAGGTGGAGGTTCAGGTGCTCGGGCAGCCCTGCACTGAGTCAGTTGAGCCTGTGTCTGGGGTATTATTCAGGACCTGTAAGTCTTGGTGGCTGGTGGAGCCACTGCCTCCTGCCTTTAGGTGACAGCTGTGTGGTTTGGGGACATCTCCAGGAAGCATTCCTGTGACCTGCCTCAGCTGCTGCTGCATTCTGGGGTCTCTGTTTTGTCAGATGTGGTGGGCTAAGCTGAGTAACAGGGCTGGGAGAGAGAAGGGAATGTTTCCCTCAAGTCAGAGCATCAGGGACTACTCTTTCTCCATTTTTGCCCTGCAGCAGGAGGAGATACCACAAGTGGACTGAGACTTCAGTCCCTGTCTGTTGCTGCTATCTTAAAATCACCTGGGAGCTGTATTTAGTCAAGAAAAGCCCTGCCAATGCAGATGTCATGAACATCACTGTGGTCTTCAGTCTCTTCCATTCTTTGCACACAACAACATCAAAAGCTGTTGACAGTTCCTCTAACAGAGGTTCAGGAACAGTAACCTTCAGCATGGCAGTAATGGGCAAACTGGGCACAGCTGGCCTTCCACTGGCAGCAGTGAACAGGGAAAAAGGATGTCCTCCCATGGGCTTAATTTCCGAAGGAAAGGGGAGGAGGTAATTCTTCTATGAGCTATCATCCTACTGCCAGAATTAAATCTCCTTTACTGGCTTCATCGTAGTGGTGTAAATTAAATACATTACCCAGCTATTTAACTTAGTACAACATCCAAACATAGACCAGGTCTACAAAACCCTGGTGCTCAAGTGGAGGACAGTGGAGGGCACAGGGTACCCCAACCCATCACATGCCTGTGTGCGCTAGTCTCCTGCTCGCTTCTCTTTGAAACAGGAGAGGTGTATAGCACAGCCGCCCCAACTGTTTCCTTTGGTTTTAACTTTTAAAATTGTGGTGACTTCCACTGCCTTTGTTTTATTTCTTTTTTTTTATTATTATTATTAAAAAGAAGCTGCAATAATAGAGTTGTCAATGGAGCACACAGGAGCTACTTTACAATAACAAGTGTATGTTCTACTTTCCTTTTATATTTGAATTTTGCCATGTGTGTTTTCTTGTGGTTTTGAAGTCAAAAGAGGCATTGTTTTCTAGCATAGGCTTCCCATGGGGCCCTGATTTCTAACTGCATGTGACTTCCAACATTCAACTAATTCCTTTGTGTGTTAGTGAAACCAGAACCTTTGATGGAATCTCAAAACCAAATCACAGCTTGATACCGTGATTCACACTCTCACAAGTCGGTCTGGGCTGGAGATGTGCTTCTGCTGCAAATCAAACCAGCCTGCCCATGAAGATTTACTGTTGATACATCAACATCAAGGGAGCTGGCCTGGTCCTTTTCTGCCCATATTCAGCAAAGGGGAGGTCCGAGGGATGAAGCTCTGTGTGTTTGCATTTTCATGGGCAGGCTGTGCTGGACTTGCATGATGGAGCCAGCCTGTGCTGTGCAACTAAGGTGAGAAAAGAACTGCTGGATACCAGTGAGCATAATTAGTTACTGGGAGAATTTAACCAGAGATAAGTTGCATCCTCTCTTGCTTGAAGTCTTTGAACTGGGTCTGCATCCCTCTGTGTGAAAGGGATGCTGTCACCCAGATGTTATGGCTGAGCGAGTGCAGCTTGCTCCTAAGGGAAGAACAGGCAGGATCGCTCTAGGATGCAGGGCAGATGAACAGTGAACCAAGTACCTTTGGGATTTTCCCATGTGCCAAGCTGCTTTGGGTGAGAGGTGAGTGATAAGTTCCAACTGAAACTTTTGAGCCAATGTCCTGGGATCAGCAGTTGCAGTCAGTTTTTCTGCTCCTCAGTAGCTGGTGTTTTGACTTAACCCAGGAACAAGGCTGATAAGGCCGATGTTTTTGGTTGTTGCTAAGCAATGTTTGCCCTGACCAAGGACTTTGTGAGCCTCATGCTCTGCTGGGGAGGAGGGGAGGCGGGGTGGGGGGGGAGGAGGGGAGGCCGGGAGGAAGGAGGGACAGGACCCAAACTGACCAAAGAGGTATTCCATACCATAGCATGTCATGCCCAGGAGGTAACTGGGAGTTATCCGGAAGGCCTAGTTCTCTCGGCGTGGTTGGAAGAGGTGGTCGGTCAGCACTCGGTTGGGTTGAGGTGTTGTGAGTTNCACGGGGTGGGGGGGGAGGAGGGGAGGCTGGGAGGAAGGAGGGACAGGACCCAAACTGACCAAAGAGGTATTCCATACCATAGCATGTCATGCCCAGGAGGTAACTGGGAGTTATCCGGAAGGCCTAGTTCTCTCGGCGTGGTTGGAAGAGGTGGTCGGTCAGCACTCGGTTGGGTTGAGGTGTTGTGAGTTTTCTGTCAGTGGTTGGTGAGATGCTGTATTCTTTTCCCTTGTTATTTCCTTTATCATTATTATTATTGGTGGTAGCAGCAGTGATTTGTGTTATACCTTAGTTACTGAACTGTTCTTATCTCAACCTGTGGGAGTTGCATTCTTTTGATTCTCCCCCCATCCCTCTGGAAGCAGGGGAGGGCAAGAAGGGGGGGGGTTGTGTGAGTGAATGAGATGCGTGGCTGTGTTTAAACCACGACAGCCAGTTTCATAATATGTTACTTTTGATAAAAAGTAATTTTGGCAGAGGTATGGGGAAGAAGGATTTACCAGCTGGTTTGAGGGTGATGCCTGTGCTATGCAGAAGGCTTGGGTTATTCCTTTGATTAGAAAGGATTAGAAATATGCCTTCATTAGGCAGATATGAGATTTAGGCTACTTTTTCATGTATGCTCTCACTGCAGGAGTGTACATGGGGGGAGTCTGTGCAGTAAACCCAAGTTGGAATTTGTGGCTGTTTGCCATGAATGCGGATGCTTCCAGAGCAGCAGTAACACTGACATAACTCATCCTGTTTAGGATGCACTTGAGTATCCACAGAAGTCCATGCAGGGTAGATAGTGTCCTGTAAACTCACATCTGAGCTGCCTGTTCATGGGCTACACCACACAGCTAAACAGCCAGTGCCTCCCTCCCTCTCTCAAGACCAGTGTCTGTTGAATTGGAAGTGGCTCATGCCAAGTGGTGACTTGTGCCTGGGTCTCCTGTGTCTTGGGCAGTGTTGTGCTCATTGGGCTGATCACTGTTCAGGGGAAAGGGACTGGATTCCTCCTGCTGCTGCTCCTCAGTGAAAATTTTCTAGAGTCTCCATTTCATTCTGAAACAACTGTTGAAACCCTGATGGTTCCACCAGACCTGAGTTATTCTCCCTCTTGAGCTTGCCTTGTGTTATGGGTTTCAACATGAGGAAGAAATTGGGGAAGAGAGAGATTCCTGGGGCTTGCTTGTTTTGATTTCTCTTTCTTTATTTATTTTCTCTCTAAAATGCTTTTTGGCCTAGATTCTTTCTAAAATCTGGCTGACATTCAGTCAAATAGCCAGTACTTGGGTATGGTTCCTGGACCCAAACCCGCCTCTCGGGATGCCCAGCACTAAGTCCTGGCAGAGGACTCAGCTTAGAGGATCTGTTTCAGTGCAGCCATATCAATCATCTCAGGCTGAACTGAGTAACTGCAAGATGCTTTTGCTGCTGTCCCATCTTGCTCATTGTCAGCATGGTTGCTCTCAAACTTTGTGCCACATCTTGGTTGCACAGCATGATGCTCCTGGGGCTGCATCACACTCAGCTATGCAGACTTGATCTCTGAAGCCCTATATATGTACATATGCAGCAGTCAGATGCATAGTGTTTCTTTTAAACTTTCAGCCAAGGTAGTCAAAGCATCTTGAAAACAGGATTGGCTCTTCACAGGGGTAGGGAAACTGAGGCACAGAGAGAAAACAACTTGTTTATGTTGCAATGTGAGGTCAGTAGCAGGACAGTCAGGAACAAAACCCCCAACTGCTTTCTCCCAAGAGCTGCCATCAGAGTCTGAGACCTGCATTTTAACCCTATCTGAAAGCAGATATCTCAGTTAGGTACTGGGAGTCTGGTTGTCATTTACTGTAAGGAGCAGCAGAGCAAATGAGATTCAGTCCTTGGAATTCTGACAAAATTGTCACCAAAATAAGAAACACTTAAAATTGAATATAATAAAGATTCATCATTTAGCGGAATCAGATGTTTAAAGATTTATCTTTGGAGGCCTTCTTAGACTGCTTTGGTAATGAGCAAAAAGAACCAAGGCAGAGACTTCCTTCTGGTTTGCGTTCTTTTGCTATGTCCCAAGTACATTAAATTGAACAAAAACATGTGACAAGATTCAACTTTGTTGCTCAATGTCAGCTTTAACTGAAGCAGGCAGGCAAGCTGCTACATGATATGGTGTCTGGATGAAGTCTTTGTCTTACTGACAAAGCTATTACTGACAGCTATTGATATACCAGTCTTCCTGAGACAATACAGTGAAATTTTCCATCTTGGTAGGAATATTGTTGTCCCCCCAAAATGCTTGAAATTGCTACAATCAAAGGGTATTAATAATGAGAATTAATGATCAAATCCAAGATGCAAAGCTGCTTCCACCAGGAAGGGAGCAATGGGGCATGACAGCAGCACTGTTCTAAGCTGGGGCACATTTTCCTCTTGTCTGCTGTCTGAAAATGCTTTCTGGCTCAGAAAACAGCCTCAGGGCTGATGAAGAGTCTGAGCAGGGCAATAGTTGGTGGTGTCAAAAGCCTTGAGACATGAGTTTAACTCTGTAACCTCTTGCTGTTTGTAGAGGAAGGTGGGCGTTGGGTGAGCTGGTGCTCCTTGCTAAGGCAGTGGTGCCACAACCACGTGCTGCTCCTGGTGAGCTGTTCAGTGGTTTCTTATCTCCTTGTGTACAGCAGGAAAAGGGAAGCAGTAGGAGGAAGTGATTTCTCACATGGCTTTGTATTTGCTTCTAATTAAACGTTGCTGGTCGAGCTCTGTTTTCCCACTTTTCACTACCGGCCCGGGATGGTCCACCTGAATCACCCCAGCGGTGTTCTCAAAGCTGACCACACACATGCACGCCCAGTCTGGGGGGAAGCTGGAGTGACTTCCACAGGGAGATAGCGAGTAATATGCAGCAGTTAATGGACTGAGCCTCATGTTACAGTGAGCTGAAGCAAGCAAGACAGCTGATTACTTTCAAGCAAATAAAATCACCAAGACTAGAGAATTCATTCCCCAGTTTTACACTTTCCTTCTGGCAGTAGCTTGCATTGTCTAGACAGGAAGATGTGTGCAATCAACTTTAAAGATGCAGCTTTATACCTCCCAGGGGAGAAAAGACTAAATTCCTGACAGACAAAGCTCTTTTGGGATGAACGGGAACCAAATTACTCTTTTCTTCTCTCTAAGGAAATCAGCCTCTGTATTACACAGGTTCTTGTTGAGGCTTTTCAAAGGTGCCCGTAAGGTTTGCAGATGCTTCTGCTTTTGTCTTGCAAAAGCCCAACACTGTTTGCATGCTGACTTCTACATGTGCAATACTCAAAATAGAAATCCCCAAGAAAATTTGGCTCTGAAACCTGTCAATTGAAGAGCCAAAGGCAGAAGATTGCAGTACCAGTGGAAGCTGAGGTGCTATGGCTGGTGAGATGTGTTACCATGTGCTCCTGTTTGCAGAACAAGGTCAGCAATGCCTGCAGCAAGACAGAGCACAGGGGGACGGAGACTTCTGGTTTCTCATTGCACTTTGGCTGCCCATCCCCTGTGGGGACAAATCACTGCACCTCTCTGCCCTTGCTTCCCCATGTAAGAATAAGGAGTTATTTCCTGTGAATCCTCCTTTCTCTTGTTAATAATGTAATTCTAGAAAATATTATTTAAATTCAACTAAACCTGGCCAAGATTCAAAGATCTAAATTCTGCAGGTTTTACTAAATTCCCTCTGTATATACATACGTTGTATCTGTAGGTGACTACCTATAGAATCTTTAAGGAATTAGCCTCTCTTTCTGCCTGTTGTGTAGATTTATCACTTGGTTATAACTAAGCAGTGTTGCAGGCTTCACTTGTGCAAAGGGATTTGCTGTTCATGCAGCCCTGTGTTTTTAAACCACATAGCCAGAGGCAGTGCCAGCTGTGTGGATGCAGGGTTTGGTTCATCTGAACGCTGAGGTAGGGACTGATTTAGATGTGAATTTTAAACTCTGGCTTTATGTGCTTGTGCATTTTGAGCTGGGGCCTCAGTTTGTAAGAACTCAGTTTTGAAATAGCACATGGTTAAAAAAAAGTGTTGTTTCATATACCTAATGTGTGGTCTCAATGGCTGTGGTTGCTGGTACTGTCACAGGTGTCATGTTCAGATGGGTAACTGGGCTGCCAATACACAAGAGCTAAATGTTTTGCATGCAGAATTACACACGTGCCATTCCTCAAAATGGCACTTCAATACCCCCCTCTCCCAAACTTGACCAGTATTGATCCACAGATGGAGTGCAGAATGAAAGAATTTTATTTATGTGGAGGTGAGCCAATGATTTTAATCATGCCACACATTTCCACTTTGTTTAGAAACCAAATTGTAGCAGCAAACCAAACAAGAAAAGTCTTGTTTTCTGAATGATGTTATTTGTTTATCTGCCAAAGTGCCTTGCATTTCCTCAGGTCACAGACCAGCCCATGTCTGGCTATGCTAATATTATAAGAGTTATGCAAAAGCAAAGTTTAAGAAAAATCTTTCAACTGAAAGAAATAGGATCTTAAAATCCCAAAATAGAGTATGGAAAGGTACACATCATGTCTGGCTTCTCTTTCCCCTTGTGGCAAATGTGACTCAAAGGAGTTGGTTTTTTTCCAGCTTGATCTGTATACAGTTTGGGGGAGTTTTATTGTGAATAGGTCACCTTATAATACACAAAAATATTTCCTCCCAGAGTTCTGTATTCATAAATCTCTCTCAATTCGCACTCTCTAGAAACTGAAATCTGGATGATTTTGTTTTCTTCATGGAAAGAAGAGTGAAAAAGAGTAAAGGAACACCTTGGCGTGGGGCTGGTCCCCTGTTCTTGTCTGTGCTGCATCTCCTGCTGCAGCTCCCCTCAGGCAGCTACAGGGCAAGCTGCTGTCCCCCTTCTGTCAGATGAGCAGAAGAGTAGGACTGAAAACCTGAGACTTTGAGCACTGTGGTTGTTGCTAAAGAAGGAAAGAAAAAGAATTTTAAAGTAGTTATTTAAAAAATGTTTTCAGTCTTCACTTCTCTGTAGGATTTTTTAAGGGCCACTTTTACTTCTTTGCTCTGCCAAAGAAGAGATTGGCATTATGGTTAAATACTAAAGCAGCTGCTTAGCATAGTGGAGGTGTTTATTGAGAGTACCAGACTCTCATAGTTCTGTTTTGAGGAGGGGCATAGATCTGAAACCTACCTTTAATGTGTTCTTTCATTCTAGCTCATGATGATATTTTTCTATATAAAAATACATCACAAAACACTAATTTCGGACAGAAATGCACATTAGGGTTAGCATCACTGTAACACCAATAAACGGAGAGGCTGCATGACATGACTGAACCTATGTAGTAAATTGGTTGCAGAGCTGGGTGTAAAACTGATTTTAAAGTTCCCAGAGCATTTCTGTGGGTTGTCCATCTTTGTCTTTTGTTCCTAAGTCATCCTGATGAGTTCTTAGCAAGTGAAAGGTAGATGGTTCATGGTAAATGATCATCTATAATAACCTTTAAAACTTAATCAATTAGCTTAAGGTAAGGACACACCCTTTTATTATAGGGATGCTTGTCACTTTCATATAGATTTTTCTCTTTGTATTTCATTTTATAAAGCTATTTTGATTTGACAGTGAAGTCATCCCAAAGCATTGCCATAATGCCATAAATTACCAAGTAATTATATTACTTTCTTCCACTGATCAAACAACTTATTTCAAATCTGGTTCTGTGGAAGACACAAATCCTTTTACTGTGTGCTTTATACCCCTTTGTCCAGGAGATGAAACAAACATTGCCATATGAACATGCAATCAATTCTTCTCTTCATTAAGTATGTATACATTTATACAGACACACACTCATGCACATATGTATTATTAGAAGGCCGTGAGCATTTTTTGCCTTGGGAACTCATTTTATACATGAGCAAACACCACTCAAAATTACTTTTAAAGGTGGCCAGTATTAAAAAACTGTGTATGTAGCCAGTTCTGTTAGAGCTGCTACTGACTGTGCTCACTGGGGGCAAATTTTCCTTTGTAATTTATTATCTGTTTTCTTCCATTCCAGTCTTTCACCTAGAACTCTGGGATTTTGCTCTGCCAGGAGGGAGGGTAGAGTGAAATCTGCTTTACTGCCATTGTAATAACTGCTCCAGCCCAAAGGATCCTCTCTTCATCTTAGCTGGATCCACAAAGAATTACTCTGTCAGGCGTGACAATAAACATGCTCAGTACTTAAAAAACGCTCTTCTCTCCTCCCTCTCCCCTTGTAAAGACAAAATGGCTTTTGCTCATACAATGGCTTTTTATTGAAGGCCAGGAAATCTTGGATTTTCGAAGTACCATGCTTAGGATGAGTTTCAGTATGGCTCCCAGAGGACCTGGGCTTAATGTGCCTCCGTGGATAAATAGGGGGTGATTCTTGCATTCATGCCTATTCCAGGTAGATCTATCATTTTGACCTCTGTTGCCTTTAATCTTCCATACACTCTATGCATTTTTAAATCTCCCCATGGCTGCCATTGTATACATCACATTCTTGGCAGTGCTGCTTCTCCAATGCCAACTTTAGTGCTTACAGTCTGGCTCTGCGCCTCCAGCTAGCTCCCAGAGCCAACTGACATGTCTGTACAAAGCCTTGTACCCTGTTTTCCCTCCTCACCATCTCCTGAAGCTCTGTGCAAGTGAGTTATCGTAGGTGTCTGAGCTGTGGCAGGGCTGGGTTCTGTAATTCTTTCTTGCATAACTCTCACTTAAGGCCTGTTGACTTCAATGGGGCTATTCATGTAAGCGAAGGCTACAGATTTGGGCCCTTGGGTTGTAAGGTCTCTGGGGCATAGACCCTGTCTTTGTATGCCTTGAAAATATGTGCTAGATGAGTAATGATAGCTCAGAAGAGTGAGTGTCGCTTTACATTTGCCATACTGGAGGAAGGTTGCCAGGATTGCACTGATGCTGCATGTGGTCCCCTTCCAGGGGGTAATTAATCCTTCTATGCAAAGATACCTCCTGCTGACTGGTGAAAAGAAAAAAAACCCTGGTTTAGCCATGAATACCATTAGCTTAATCTTCTTTTCTCTGATCTTCCAGTACTATTTGTTTTGTATGGCTTCATCAAGGTTTTGTATGTGGACAGAATAATTGAAAACAAATTTAGCATGTCTCAGACCATAAAGTTCCCTTTCAGCTAGATCACTGGCTGTGCGGTAGATAAATGTCTGGTTTTCATTGTTGGTTATGTGAGAAATCTAGAATGGTTTGGTTTGTAATTTTGAATGTTAATATAGAAGAGGAAATTTCCTCATCTCCTGGCCAATGGAGGCATTCTGGCTTTCTTGCTTCTCTTGCAGCAAATGCTGTTTATAAAAAGGTTATTTAGTACAGAAGAGTATGTTTATGTCCTTGAAACCTAGAGGCCTCAGTCTCTAAAGTCAACTAAGACCTCCTTGTGCTTACAGTCACAGAGTGAAAATGCCATCTCTACCTATACAGATGGTATTTCAATGCAGTGCAAGAGGGATGGCTGAGGGTGAACCAACAGCTGGAGGAAGGGTCAGTTTCTAAGAGCAGTGAATCAAGACCAGTCAGTTCATCCAAGTTATTTCAGGAGAACAAGGACATATTTCCTGTTAATACCACTTAAGAATTCTGCAGACAGGGAGATTTGTAGGGTGGAGATGTAGGTACAAAAAGAGAGCATCCTCCCTGTGCAAAGATGCTGATGAGCAAAGAATGCAATGCTGTGAGTGTTGGAGAAGTTGATGCTGGTTTTTGGGGCTTGATTTAGAAAGTTTGGGAATAGGTGTTGATGACTGGGTAGAAAATGAGACATCAGAGGGCAAAGATAAGAGTAGAACTTTGAAGATGAAGGCAGGCAGCTAATGTCTGGTATGAGGGGGATGGGAAGCGGGAGAGATGGGAAGCTTGGTGATTGGAGCGAAGTGGGAGGTTGGAAGCACAATCCTGGGTTTGAAATGGATGTGAGCTGGGGCAAGATTGCACGTGCCAAAGCCAGAGAAAGGGATGTGGCAGGGATCATTAGTTTCTGAAATGTTTATACATGGTTTAACTTTTCAGCTCTCAAAATCACAGGCACATCCACTAGATACTTCCTGTTTAAGGGGGAAAAGAATGTTATTTGTTTTAACTGCAGTTGAAGTAGGAATCAGAAGCTGAGCTGAGGCAAAGACATTTTACTGAACGTTAGACTGGACAGAAATAGGGTTTGCAAGTTGAATGTCACATAGGGACTGATTTAAAGCCCTCTCTGTCAATGGGCATCTTCCATTAGCTTTGATAAGGCCTGGAGAGGGTGCATGTGAGAGAACTATGCATAGAAATGCAAGCCAGAGACTTCTGTCCTTACTGTGTTTCCTGCTGACAGGAAGCAGAAATCACTGCCCAAGGCTGCAGGTGCAGGGAGTCAACACTGCTTTGCAGGTTTATCCAGCCCACAGAGAAAAATCCTTTGAACCTCATTTAGGAATCAGTCACTGCAAATTACACAAGTGTACTCAAAAATGTATCTTTTGAGGGGATTTATCAGTCTGTTTTGGAGACAACAAATTTCTGGTAATCACAAGCTTGTCTGGTATTTTTTCATCTTGATATATTTAGTAAAATAACTATTAATTGTATGTTTTCCATTATCTCCCTTCCCTATGTATTGTGGACTCCAACAAATACTTTTAAGAGGATGTCTGTCTCTGAGAGTAGGAGAGTCTGTACTACAGATAGCTTTATGTTTATCTCCTTATCTGTATATATGTCTGTAGATAATTTGGTTTCCTGACATGAAGGCATTGCAAGCCCTGTGTGTGATAACAGGCTTTTTAATGTCTTGCCAGCTTCACGGTTACATGGAGAACAAACCCTTGGGCCTTCAGATCTTCATTGGGACAGCAGATGAACGGATACTTAAACCTCACGCTTTCTATCAGGTCCATCGCATAACGGGAAAAACCGTCACCACCACCAGCTATGAAAAAATCATTGGCAACACCAAAGTTTTAGAGATCCCATTGGAACCCAAAAACAACATGAAAGCAACGTAAGCTCATTTCTTTTTATTAGCAAAGTTGAGGAGGATTGAATTGTTATTTGAAGTTCCTTCTCCTTGGAAGGAGTCGCTTAAATAAATAATGATGCCTGCTCTGGAGGTACTCCCCTTTCCAAAGTTTTGGAATGATATACGAATGTAAGACCCTTGTTAAGAGCACATGAGCAGCAGTTACAAGCACCTAGGTAAAAGCAGCTTAAGGAGTTACCAGTCATCAGCTGACTATGCAGGTATTTTTTATTTTTAACACTGACTGTATTGCAATCATGTATCATCTTCAAAGTTAGAATGGGTTATAGGGCACCAAGGAAAACAAGACTCTGATCTAAAGTCCTTTTGCTGCAGGGACACACTGAGTAGCAAGGAGCAGTAGGCAGTGGAGGAAAGGTGTACAATTCATTTTGGATTTGAAGGAATAGAAAACATCTCTTCTGAACTAAGTCAAGTGCTCAGGCCATGAAATCGCAGTCTCCTGTTGTAATAGGTTAACAGAAAAGCAAGTACAGGCACATCTTTTCTGTATTACTCCCTCCAGTTTTATGGAGGCAGAGGGATGAGGCGGGCACCAGACTGAAACTTCAGGCTTGAACATGTGCCAGGCAGCAAGAGAGTGATTGCTCTGCAGAGGGAAGTGCTGTATCTCCATCCTTCAGAGGATCCTGACAAAATTGGCAGAACAACTATGTTTTTAAGCCCCCTGTTCCATCACAAAATGCACATTCTTTCTTTATACATAACCTATTTTTTTTGTCAGAGAATATACCTCATTCCTAACAAGTAACCCTGGAGTAATAAACCCCTGCACACATGCAATGGTGAGGAACAATGTGGGTGTAGGAAACAGCTTGGGGTTTATGCCTCCCAAAATGTGATTTCAATTCATATCAAAAGAAAAAAAATGGTCTATCTTTAAAATTGATGTCAAAATGGGTTGTCAGAGCCTGTTTAATAACACTGCTCACTGCATCCTCTGAGGAGTTGCTGAGATGAAGAGCTTAGATTCTCTAAATATTAATTGCCACATTCCCTTAACATAGGCAAGTGTGTTTGCTGGGTTACACTGGACTCTTAAGAAGTTAACCTGCACTTACACCAACTTTAAGTTGCAATGCTGGTTCAAGCAATCCTAATTTCTTTATTGGCTGCTCAGCCCCATTCTGCTCCCTACACCCTCCCTTTCTGCAGGGATTTGGTGAATGGGAGCAGAGAACCATTTTCTGCTCTGCTAGGCGATTGCTTTGGCTGGGAACAACATTCCTGGGCTCTAGAGGATGACACAGTGACCTGGGCCAGGGCTGGAGAGCCCAGCTGTAGTGGTAGCACCTACTTAGTCCCAGAGAAGGAGAGAGCAGTTTGGTTGCTGCTTTGGAGTTGAATTCAGTGCTTGCATTACAAACTGAGGGAAGATGTACCTGGGTGGTGCATACAATTAGCTGGTTCCACTGCTGTGATTCCCACGGAGCTGAACTAATTTGCCCACGTGCAGGCAATAGCTGCTGTGCAGTCTCTAGACACTGAGCTGTTTGGAGAGCTGGTTGTGGAGGCTTTCATGCTCTCTAGCTCACAGAGGGCTGCAGCACAGGCTCAGTTTATTGCCTGCCCCAGCGTGCACTTCTGGTTCTGATTCACTCTCCCTGTCCCGGTGTGCTGGGATGAGCTGTGCCATGTTTTCTGTCCTGCTTAGCACAGAAGGGAAACAAGACTTGAGGGTTTAATGTTTGGAGTGGCTTCTGCTGTCACCAGGGTAAAGGCTAGCCTAGCCCTCAGCTGGGATGTGCTTGGGACATGCTGAGCCACTAGGCCCAGATCCCTTGGGGAGGGGTCCAGCAGCATCCTGCACTCACTGTATATCTGGGATTTCTTCCCCTGGAATTGCTGAAACGGCAGTATCTAGATCCTAAGTTGAACAGTATTTGGAGCTACTCTTAACCCAGGGATCAAAGCAAACCAGCTTAATCCTCTTGACTGTCACCTATTTCCAAACTGTTTGGGAGCAGCAGTGTTAAGCTAAACAGCATGTGTGTTTGGCAGCATTGACTGCGCAGGGATTTTGAAGCTGAGGAATGCAGACATTGAGCTGCGCAAGGGAGAGACAGACATTGGCAGGAAGAACACCCGCGTCCGGCTTGTCTTCCGTGTGCACATCCCTGAGTCCAATGGCAGGATCATCTCTCTGCAAGCAGCATCAAACCCCATTGAATGCTGTAAGTATCTCCTGAGATTTGCTCCTTCTCTGTCTTTGTAACAGCAAATGTCTTGTCCCTCTACTTCAGGCTGATACAGTGGAAAAAAGCCAATGTGCTCAGATAGACTCAAAGTGCTCTGTTTTTCCTGCACGCTGGGTCTGTGACACCATTTGAGTGACCTGCAGCTCCTACCTATATGCACTCACTTTCCTGAAACAAGCTTTGGTGGCAGGTGGCTATTCATGGTGCTTAGAGTTTGTGAGGATGACAAGGGACTTTGGGGTTTTGTAGAGTTTGTGTTGCTGGCTAGCGGGTCTTTTCTGCCTTTGGGAGCAGGGAGCCAGTGTGAGTGTGCATACAGGGGCATGTATGCATTCCCCTTCTTTGTGTATGAGCATGCAAACTATCTGCCTTCCTGGGAGGGGATTCATTTTGAGTGAAGGTACAACCAGAACTTGATATCCGCAAGCTGGCAGGTGGTTGAGGGCTTTGAATTCAAACCTGGGGCAGATCCCAGCACTGTGGCCAGTCCTGCCCTCTGAAGGAGTGACCTTTGATGTGAGCTGTGGCAGGAATGCAACTGAAATGGAGAAACAGGTTCGATGTAGAGGCTCTAGAGCATCCTGGTTATTGTTTTGTGTAGATGTCAGTGCTAAGAGGTGTACAGCTCAGGAGGCTGCAGCTGAAGCAGGGAAAGCCTGGGTTGCTCTGTTATTCCCCTGAGGGATAGTAGAAACCCTGAGGTTTGATTTGAGGGGCAGATCCTATCAGTGTGTAAGCTGAGAAACCTGCACCTCCCACTCATTTCAATGTACAGGATCCTGAGAAAGAGGCTTCTGATAAGGTGCCCCCTGTGTTGCAGTCATTTCTGGAAGGCTTCTACCGGCTTTGCTGGTTCATGTGCATCCTGTGATGCTTTTTGTTGGTAAATGGCACCTTTTCAGTGGTTTGGGGATTTCACAAATACACAATGAACAGTTTTCTTCTCCCTTTGCTAAATGACTCACCTCTTCAGCAGAACCTATCTTGCTGTAAGTCATGTGAAGAAAGTCATTGACGAGTTTCTCATGTGTGAGTTCTATTTATTGAGATGCAGGCTTTACTTAAACAACTGCTTAGAATAAGATAGGAGCCAATTTTGGATGGGAAATAGAGAGAAATTGTGGTTAGTGAGTTACTGATGGCAGCTTTCTAAAAATCAGTATAAATGAATAAAACAAGGCAAGGCTAAGGAGAGAATGATGTATATGTATGATCTTTTGGCAATGTTTATGGGAAGATACTATCAGACCATTTTAGCAGCTGAGTGAAGTCTCTGGGCACTGTGATGGGGAAAGGAGTGGGAGTAGCCACTACCTTTCTCCATAGGAAACAGTTATGATCCTGTATGGGACCAGATGGCTTAAACAATAGTGGCCTCCACCCCAAACCTGTCCCTGCTGAAACAAAGGCCCATTTGCTAAAGGAAACATTCCGTAAACTGCAGCTTCTGTGGATGGGAAGGCAATTGTGGCAAAGGATCACCGGTTTCTCCCTCAATTTCTTTTCTGAGTGGAAACAACCCATTCCTGCCTGAAATGGGGAGCTACTTGGGTGGGGAAACCAAGGTGTAACTCAGACATACAGGAAAACAGCACAAGCCCAGAGCAGAAGGTTGATGGTCCCTGGCTCATGCAGGAAGCCCTGCAGATCACACCCCAAATATGAGTTAGCCAGGCATTTCTAAGACCCTACCACAACTGCGATTGCTATTTGTGCCCATCACCAAAGAGCATTCAAGCAGAAATCTGGTCATGCTTTACAGAATAAGATCACAATTTTCTGAACTGTCTGTGCACACCTCATTTGCTGTGCAATGACTGCTATTTGCAGTGGCTTGGTTAAGATGTCCAGGTATTTATTCTGAGATGCGTTTGCTTTGATGAGTCTCAGGGGCATAAAAAAGAGCCATACCAGGATAAGTGGCTTGGTTTTATGTTTTTTATAATTAAAATAAAACCAACAATGTTGGTTGCGCAGAGGACAGCAAAGTTCCTATAAGAAAAAAAAACAAACGTTTGTTCCCCAAGTTTTATTTGTGTAGTCCTGGATATAGTGGCAATTTAGAGAGATAAGGACTGTTCATTTCTGAGCTCAGGGAAGCAGAGTGTAAAGTGATCTGGAGTAATAAGCCTCTTCCATTTAGTGTGTATGTTTCATATTTAGCCACATTTTTGCATTTCAGTATGACTTCCTGATCTCAGCCCAGTTCTGGGAAGTTGGTTAAAAACATCAGTTGGTTCAGCCGGCATTAGCAATGCAGGCTGTCAGCCTAGAGATGATAATCTCACTTTCTTCCAGACAATCCGCACATGTTGCGGAGTTCAGACTCAGGTAAACTCAGGTGCTCTGCCAAGAAGGCCTTTCTCCTTGTGTCCCGCTTCCCACCTTTGTGTGCTGCTGGGATTCTTCTTTTCTGCCTTTGTTTGCTTTTCCTTTTGGCCACCTGGGAATCCCTTATCCTCAGGGACTCTCCCGTAAGATCTCTCCTGTCTGGTAGTTGTTAATAATATCCCGCTGGGAAAGCCCTAGTAAGTAGCAGATTTAAGATAACTGGCCATTTCCTTACCAGTGGGGTTCCCCTGAGAGCACTGTTGCTACCAACAGAATATCTAAGTGCTCTCCTCAGCAGAAGCTGATCCTGGCTAAAAACTCCCACTGGTGTCAGCAGATCATTAGCTGCAATGAAGCAAGAACTGTGAAGTATCTGCTTTTCACAGGGTGATTTGGTTCCACCTCATCTGTGTCACATTCAGCACTTGACAGGTTTTAGGAGGGGATTTCACAGGTTCAAAGCATCATCCGGAGCCAGTTCCTCCCCAGGCAGCTGTGTGGGAGGACCAAGGAGGTGATATGTTGTTAAACGATCAGTTATGCCTTAAAACAGACCTCATATCCAGACAAGCCTGCACATTCAGCAGCTCCCAGCTTTTTTCTCCCATTGCCTGTTGATTTGTTCTGAAGCCACTGAGGAGGCAAAGGCATTTGAAAGCCCTCTGATAATTGTAGCAACAGGTCATCTATTAGTTAGGGACAAAAAGCCATGGTCTTGTAGGTGTGGTGCTGGGAAGGTGAGAAGAATCTCTTCTCCTGGGTGTTGCTCCATGCTGAAACAGCAGCAAGCCCTATAGGCACCACGTGAAGATGTCCCTGGGATCCAGAGCTGATGGATCTGTGCAGTAGTGTGTTGCTCCTCTGCACACCTTGGTGCTATTAGTCACAGTGCAGTTGTGCGGGGCTGGGCTTTAGGCATAGACCAGCTTGTGTAGATGAGCTCTTGCTGGGCCAGGCAAGGCTATCAGAGCTGCTATCACAGAAGGTGTTGAAATCACATGTGTTCAAATACCTTCAAATACAGCCCTAGTAACAACAAGCCACTTGGCAAATCACCCAAGGAGAGCTTTGCTGTTTGCAGACCTGATCATTGTTTTCAAACCATTAAGGAAATTTCTATGACTATTAGTTTGCTCGGATTTGCACTATGACCTGAAACTCATTTCTCAATGGGTGATTCTCTGGAGTTTCTGTTTCTCCAGAGGAGGAGAGTGTTTCTGCTCCTCAGCTGAAGCACCCACGGAGCAGAGGAGGAGCAGTATTGAAGTGAGTTCTGAGTAGCCACATAAGCACCCGGAAGGTAGCTTGGTTTACTCTGTGCTGTCAGCAACCAAAAACTGCTTTATGTGTCTGTGAGATGTGGGTGTAAGGCTTAGGAGTTGTCATCCACACTCTGTGATGTCTTTTATTATAATGGATCCTGGTTAACTCTTCCCTTGTTTTGTGTAAGCTATGTTTGCTGATACTAAGCTGTGCTCATAAATTCCTTAAAATGCAAACAATTGCACTTGGCACGAGAGAAGGAGTCTAAAATCTTGTTCTTATAATAGAATCCCAAGGTGGTAAAAAAACAAAACAAACAATCCTCATTGCTAAAGAACTGCGTGTCCATCTGGGGAATTTAAATAGTTTCTATTATTGACCATATTTTGTTCCACTAAATTGGGTCAAATATCTTATTTCCCTTTAATCAATTTCCCTGGAAGTTTCCTTTATTTTTCTCTCCTTCTAGTAGATTTTCCCATAATATTAGACAATCTGACCCTATGATATGTGACACATTAATAACTACAGAGGAAAGAGCTAGTCATGTAGAAGAATGTTGTCTTGGCAATCCAGCAAGCGCTTTTCCTTGGCTGGGAGTTGTGCTGGTTGGAATACAATGGCAGGCGAGAAGGAGCCCTAGTTTACTGAGACAAAAAAACAGAAACGAGGTCTCTTTGCACTTGCGAGAGACCCATTTGCAAGTTTAATCATAACCATGATTATTATGTGAGTAGAATGGTTTCCAGCTGAATTAAAGGAATTTCTTTTGCCTCTTTCGTTTCAACTGCCAGGCAGTCACACAGTTTGCCCTAAATACAGCTGACACAAAACCCGGTGCTTTTCCTAAAGTGAAAATATTCTCTCTTACAGCACAGAATGTGAAAGCTAATTCTGACAACATGTGCCACTTTTAATGTTTCAGTCTGGAAGATCTGAGTCAGACAGAAGGAAAATGCCTGGCCTTTCTGCAGGCTTCAAGCCTTGCTACGAGGATGAGCTCCTGTTTACTTCTTGTCTTTGCAGTACCACAGTTGGTAAAAGCAAGCACCCCAGCGTAATACGCAGAGCATGGATTTCTGAGCATAACTGAAGCTCATCAGAAAGGGATTAAGGGGAAATGCTGTGCGTACCCGCAGAGATGATTGACAGAGAAGTGAACCGAGGCCATGGTTTTCCTGTCATTAATCACAAGCTGGTTTGGTGAGCTGGCTGCAGTTCATAGAAAGTATCATAGTTATCTGACACTGCTGCCATCAATGGTTGTCACTCCTCCTTTGCAAGGACATCCTAAAATATGTGCAGAGAGAGAGAGAGAAAGATGGAGAAAAGCCCTCTATTTTTTGTTCTTTTTCTTGGATGGCTCTATGCAAACTGCTGAATAAGTCTTGCTGGCAACAAATTGGAAACTGTTGTCATTCATCCTGGGTTCTTTTCATAGTGTTTAGGTTTTCAAGGTTCATCATCTAATCACAAGGGTTGGAAATTTGCTTTATTTACTTGATTCTCACCTAAGTATTCCACTGCCCCATACACCTACCAGGAGGTAAATCATCCCATCCCTCCAATTAGAAGATTGCTGCCCTCCAGGGTGCATTACTGATGCCTGTCTGCCTGCTGGAGATGTCATCTGTCCTTGGTCCTCCCCTGGCTCTCTTACTGCAGCTCCCCAGCCTTTGCCTCTCCTCCCACAAGAGAGCTGAGGGTGCTTCTGTATGTGATGCATGGGATCAAAGTCTCTCAGGACATTAATGTGTCAAATCAGCATTGAGCACAGGAGCTCTGCTCCTGTCAATCCTAGCCCAGGCAGGCAGGTTGTGGTAATTAAAAACAGTGTGACAGGAGAAATGAAATATTTACTTTGGCTCCTTCAGGTTTGCACTGAGGTGGAAGAGTTAATCCCACTACAAATGACACCTCTGCTATTGCTTCTAGGGTTTGGGGAGGGGGGGATGGTGTTAGCAGTAGACATCCAGTTCTGTCTGCTCTTCCCACATCCAACAGAAATCAGTGGCTGGAGCCAAGAGCCTTTGGGGGTTTGGAAAGACAAGTCAGGAATGGTGAGTCACGGCTTGAGGGCTTCCAGCAAGCTGGGATGAGCTGAGGCTGCCCAGAGCAGTGTAAGGGTGGGGGGTGGGGTGGGGTGTGCGGGGGGGTGTGTGTGTGTCTCCTGGGCATGTGGCCTGGGGAGACTGCTGCACTGGGGTGCAAGACTGCATCTCTTTTAGGTAGCCACATTTTTGGGTTTACTTGGCTTGTGATAGGGGACCTATACGGATGCTGGGGAGGGACTATTTGTTAGAGACTGTAGTGACAGGACAAGGAGTAATGGGTTCAAACTTAAACAGGGAGGTTTAGATTGGATATAAGGAAGAAATTCTTTCCTGTTAGGATGGTGAGGTGCTGGAATGGGTTGCCCAAGGCAATTGTGAGTGCTCCATCCCTGGCAGTGTTCAAGGCCAGGTTGGACAAAGCCTTGTGTGGCATGGTTTAGTGTGAGGTGTCCCTGCTTATGGCAGAAGGGTTGAAACTGGATGATCTTAAGGTCCTTTCCAACCCTAACTATTCTATGACTCTATTCTAAAGATTCTATGATTCTATGACAGTTTGAGGTAATGAGAGGTGATGCTATATTTGATCCCACTGAGCTGCAGGTGAGCCTCAGTTCTCCTTGTGATTGCCCAGGGTAAGTTCTCTCTGAACTCTGGTCAGCTATGGGGATAACAGGTAAACCTAAGCTCTGGATTCAGTGTTGCAGCTGGCAGACTCTGTGGAGCATATTTTATTCTAGTAGCTATTCTTTGACTTCTGTTTACACCGATGTTTGCATGGAGGCTTTAAGCCACTCTGCGCAAGGTGACACTGAGATAGTGCACTGATAGATGGAGACTGTAGAGTGTCTCTGCTCTGGAAGTGTTGGTCAGACGGTGCAGAGTTCACAAGCCTGTTCCTCCCTAGGGGAAGATCACATTAGTGTTTTTGCTTTGCCTGCATTACCTGATCCATCGTTCTTATTGCACATGTGGGGAGAGAGATTGCCGAGACGGTTCCCCTCTGGAGACTGTTAAGAGACATTTAGCTTCAGCTAAGACTCCTCATAAAACTAGTCAGCTCTTAGGCAAGACAAGGCAGTGCCTGGAAGCCCTCCAAGCTGGTAGAAAGAAACACACTGCTTAGGCAGGGCTAGAGCTGATCGTCCCAGGGGATGTGTGCAGGAGGAGCTCTGATGGGGAGAGCTGGGCAGCACAGGAGGAAAGGGGCTCTCAAGTGGAGCTGGCATTACCTAAGGAGTACATTAGGCAATACAACTGAGGTTGGCACTTGGAATCTGGTAGCAGCAATGGATAACACTGTCCTGGGGGAGATGTGAAGCTGCAACCGACATATCCAGGTAATCAGTTGTTTCAAGATATCCCTTCTTTTCCCTAGAAGCCAAATAGTCTCTCTGCTGAAAAAGGAGCAGGTATGGATGCTGCAGGCAGGTGGGAAGCAAGAAACAATGTCACCCTGCTGTGGCACACTTCCTTACAGTCAGCCTATAGGTTTGTGTGTCCCATGTGAAGATTTCAGCCTGCTGACCCAGAGGTTTAGGCCATCTTAACTTTTCCCCCGCATGCTGGCATAGGGAAAGGGGACAGAAGCTTAACCTTGGAGTTAAGGTGAGCCTGGGTGGGCTGTGGGCAGTGGCTGGGTGATATGGGCAGGGGTAGCAGGGCAAGGGGCTGCTTCTAACCCAGGTTGAGGGTCGCTGGAGGTGGGCAGTGCTCTGAGACAGCAGCTCCCTTTCTTCTCTTGTGTCGCCATATGCATTGTATTTCTTGGCACCATGTATCGATGACATCTTGATTTGCAGACAGTCAAATAAAATAGAAGAATAATGTCCCCTGTTAATAGGTCGACACACTGCTTCAGGCTAAGTGTGAGTATTTCTATAGCATTTGCTTTGCTGCCTTATGTCAGTAACTGTTGCCATTGAAAGTAAACACCCCAACTGGTTAAATCAACAGGGTTTTGTTTATACAATGCTCATAAACTCCAGTAGCTGTAGGTCACTTTATGAAGTGCCAACCCCTGGGGGAAGAGAAGGAATAGTGTGAAATTACTGCATGCAGTCCACCCATCATGAGCCTTAGAGGAAGGGGATTTATTGGCAATTAATATTTCTTGCAGAGGGCAAAAAAAGTAATCCTATTGAGGCAACTGCATGTTGAACCTTGAGCTTCCTTACTGGTAGAAATGGGGTGAAACCTTCTTATAGGCCTGGGTAAATAAAAAAAGATCTTGCAAAATGAGAAGTGGGGTTTTTCTTGAGGGAAGTGTTTGCAAACTGCCTACTGGGAGAAGATAGCAGGTAAACTGGGCAAAGAAAACCTTGCACTCAGTAGGTACCTGAGTTCTTCTACCTTTCCCTTTAGCATGACATCTGCATTGATAAACTCAACTGAAGCACTTCCAAATGGTATTATTCTACAGCACATATAAAGCACATGTGGGTTTTTGATACCCACAAGCACAACCAGATTTGTGTCAGGGCAGAAGCAGTTTTGGAGATGCCCATAGCCTGCTTGTGCTGTAGCCAAGCTGCTGGCTATGGGGCTGTGGAAGCCCAGGGCCACACCAGGGAACCCACAGAACACTTTTGCCCATCACAGGCTTCCAGGCAGCACTGCTGAGGCTGCCCCAGCTTGGCTGAGGGGCACAGAAGGGTATTTGGCATTTCCTAAGAGCCGGGATGCATGTTCCCTGTGAACCGGCTGCCCTCCTGGCTCCCTGGTAGGTCGCAGCGTACACAAACACTGTGCTCTATGGAAGTTGGACAGAGGCTTGGTCTTCAGCAGTCATTTCCAACTTGCTAAGATCCAAAAGTAATTAAGATGAGTCAGACGGTTATTTCCAGGCTAAAATTTTGTTCTTCCTCATCCTGAAGAAGCCTTGAGAACCACTGATGTGTGGGATGTCAGCACAAAGCTCTCTATTAAGACACTGAAATCTGAAGGTAACATAAATTAACCTGCAATTTTGATGATTTGGGATGCTTTGGAAGTGAAATTTGGGGACTGAGTAGGGATAAACAGTGTCTGGGGCAAAGCTTAAATACATCTTCTCTTGACTATTGTAAACATGGTTTTGACTATTGCTGTTTACTCTTAAACTTTTGAGGTTACAAATCTCTTTTTGTGATAAATCCAATTCTGAACTCATCAAAAATTTGAGGATTTAGGGGCAGGAATTAATCAGAGTCCATGTGAAAGAAATTAGCAGCTTCTGTGAAAATAATCTGCATATATATTCTTAATTGTCAGTATTTTAGCCCAGCTGCTGTTATGTATTTGAAGGAAACAGTGAGCCATAAGGTTGTTTTAAATAGATTTTTAAAACTGCCTCTCAAATGTCACATGAAAGTTACAAATATCAAATTATTGATATTTTTAACAAGAGCAATATTTCTGTGTCAGGACTGGCAGAAGGAGTTCAGCTGAGCTTGTCCATGCTAGAAGAGTTGCTCCCCACTTCTACAGACACCTGTCTGACAGCTTTAATGCTTGTGTTTTCCTACCATATACGCTATCATTTTCTTCATATGGTAAGAGAATTCGTACAGCTCTCACTGTGGCCAAGACCTGTTGGGTTTTTGGCCTTCTGAAGGTTGCACAGCAGTGAAACGGTGCCGGGCCCAGGTCACAGAAAGCACAGCCTTGTCTGTGTGTGAGTGGAGGGCTAATATATAGGATAACGTTGAATTCTTTTTGGCTCAGCAGCCAACGGTGTTCAGCGAAGGGAAGACACTAGTGCTCAGAGTCTCTCTTGGGAGCAGGCTCTTTGTCAGAGAAAGTTAAAATGCAGCCAAGGCAGCTGCTAAAGAGATGAGCAGCATCCTCCAGAGGCTTTTCCAGTTGGGGTGGATGAATCTGGAGGAGTTTGAGTGCAGGTCATGAACTCACAGCTCAGCAGACCCAAACTGCTGCCCACCTGGTCTCGTCACAGGGAAGCTCATGATATCTTCCAGCTGTCTGCATTGCAGGCAGCAATTCTCACATCTTCACTTTCGTCTTCTCCTGCCGCTTCTTAGCGAACAGTTGGAAATGGGCTTGCAGGGATGGTGAACAGGACTCTCTGAAGCTTTTCTGGCCATGCAAATGGCTGTTTTAATGGGATGAGAAGGTGGAGAGATGGTAGTATCCTGGTTTTCTGGCTAAGGAAATAGAGAATAACTTGGTGAAATCACACTTCAAGTTTGTGGCCAAGAACAGTAAAGACCCTAGAAAGCCTTGATCACATACATGCCTATCTGGCTTTCACCCTACCTTTTCTTTCTTTGCCTTTTATAATCATGCTCAGTCTGCAGCACAGTCCCTGCTCCCCAGATGTTCAGGCCTCTCATAACATGCTTGAAAAACCCCTGGCTACAGCAGTCCTGATGTGACCCCTTCTGCTTGCAAACACAGCTTTGTGATTGCCCCTCTTGTGTGCACAAGGTTCTATGCCTGCACATGGAGACAGTGATTTTGTTGGCAGACACGCTGTTCCAGACCGAGGGTAGTCCCTGTTCTGTAGGAGGCAGTGGACTTTTGTAGAAAAGTTTATTTTTACTTTTTTTCTGAAGGAATTCAGTGTTATTCAGTGGAATCCTCTCTGCAGGTGGAATTTTTGGGCTCCCGGGCTCTAGTGTGCCTGCACTTGAAAATTTGGCCATTTATTTGGAAACAGACATGGGCAAGTTCCAGCTCATTCATCCAAGCTGTCCTTTCTCAAGGACAAGGAGTAAGGCCAGCACAGCTGAAACACTGCAGCCAGCTCCTGAATGTTTCCAAATAAAATGCCTTGAGTAAGTTTATTTTTCCCTCTCAAACCTAAATTTAGCATCCTGGAGAAGCTGCTTTGGCAGGCAGTGGATGGTAACGATGACAAGATCGATCTGTGGATAGTTCTGGGAAGATTTGGAAAGTCCTTGTAAAACAAAGTTGGTTTCATTCATGTCTGCAATTTGTCCACAGCCCAAAGGTCTGCTCATGAACTTCCAATGGTTGAAAGACAAGATATTGATAGCTGCCACGTTTATGGAGGACAACAGATGATCCTGACTGGACAGAATTTCACAGCAGAGTCCAAGGTGGTGTTCACAGAAAAAACATCAGGTAAGGCATGGTTTTTTCCTAACTTTCCCTGGTAGGATAAGGAACATCTATAGTGCTGATGCATCCCATGATCTCCTCCTAAGGTTTGTACTCATGAGTAACTCTTCTTGAGTGAGTAATCCCATTCAGGTTCATGTAAGTAAAACTAAATCTCTTGACCTAACCATGTGACTAAAATTAGACCTGGGAGCAAGTATTTGTATTATTGGTTCACAAGAATACAGACACTGGGAATCAGCAGGAACAGGATATGTTATCAAAGAAATGAAATGACCATTGCATCTTTCTCTGTGCTTGTTCAGTCTCATGTTTAGTGAATGCTACTGCAGGAATCATAACTGGAGTTAATATTTTTTATTGATGTAAACTCCAGGCAAAGATTGTGCTTTCTTCCATTTAGATGTCTGTGGTGAAAAATGTGCATAATGTGTATTTTTATATCAAAGTGAAATTATTTTTGTACACATCCTGAGATACAAGAGCACATCACTTCATCTTCTATGGTATTTTCAGTTCTCTTATAGAGGCTCAGACTGTAGCAAACCAAATCAAATTAAATTCAAAGAGAAAGGCCAAAGGCTTCTTGTTACAGCCTAGTGCTGCTTTTTTCCCAGTAGAGCTGCTGCTTTTAAAACACGTTTTGCCGAAGTTTTCAGGTAAACTTGCAAGCTCTTGAGTAATCATAAAGGGGAAATGAGTGGCAGACTGTAGATTCTCTCTCTTTTTCCCTTTCATATGAGTCTACTTATTTGCTTGACTTACAGAGAGCCAGTATATGATGGTTCCAAGCCCTGACTAGTGTTGGATGAATGTAAATAAGTAATAGAAATAAAGAATGGTTACCAGGAATTATTTAGTTGCCTAGCATCACCTTTACTGCCTTTCCTGAGCTCTCTATGTTGTGTTTTCATAATGGCATGCTATAATAAACATTACTTGATCTCATAACTAGAAGAGTAACTGACCCTGGAAAAAATACTTAGCATGATCTAATGGTTAAGGTGGGCAGCAGAAATCCAGGTTCTCTTGTTCACAGGAGGAACAAACAAACTCATTCTGCTGAAGTTACCTGTTTTTTCAGAGCTGAATTGTTTCTAACATATGCATGCAGGCATTTCATTTCAGCTCACTAAGCAGTATGTGTATTTTACTGGATTTTCTAAGCCTTTTGCTAAAGGACAGTGTTTCTTTGTAAATGGTCTGGACTTGTTTAACTTACCCTTCATTAGGCTTGATATTTGTATTCTAAATACTGTGCTCTGCAAGGATAATAACAATGTCCAGGGGTCCAAAAAGCACTTTGGAAATATGAAGTGCTGGGCTCTGCCATCCTTTACTCCTGTTGATTCCAGTGAGACAAAGGACTCTACAGTGCAAAGAGCATCAGCCTGTTTTATGTAAAGGTTGTGTTCCCTTTGTGCTGTTAAAAAACCATGTTGCTCCAAAGTTTTTTTGTCAGTAAACTGAGGTAGAGGCAGCTTCAGTGATAGATCTCATGACTTGGAAGGGATTAAAAAAAATGCATTGCCCAAGTGAGCAGCAGCTGTATGATTTATAGGGTAATGCCTTTGGCAAAAAAAGTAAGAATTGATCCAAAAATTAACATATGTGGACATCAGCTGGTGACATGGGATGGGGCAGGAGGAAGCAAGTTGTGGGTCCCTGTTTTCTTCCCACACCACCAGCAAGCCATGCTGTTTTACAGCAACAATGAAAGGCTCTGGGCCTCTGAATCGTGGAGGCTTAGATGAGCCTGTGCAGTTAGAATAATTTTCTTGGCACCCTGTATTTCCTTTTAAGCTGGTGTATTAATTCCTTCCCACTGTGCTGCCATTTTCCATCAATGTCAGTGAATCATGAAGGTGCATGGGAACATGCTTGGTAACCTGTGACAGTACCTCTCCCAAGAATGTTTTGCAGTAACTAAAGGAGATGATATACTCAAACGAGGTAGCTTTTAATGCCATTTCGAGGAAACATCCAAAATGTCCTGCCCCTATTTCCATATAAGAGCAGCGAAGGCTCTGGCTGGAATAGATGCTAGAAAGTAAAAAGAACAACAATATTTTCTACACTAAATCTAAAGCTTTTCTTCACTGCTGGGGAAACTGCATTTTTGTTGTTTCTTTTTTACCTCCTGGTAGTGGAGAGCCATGACTTACCCCCGCAGCAGCGCCCAGTCTGGAGCAGGGATTTGTGTGCTGGTGTTCCATATCCGGCTTCCCCACCACCCTTCAGTCTCTGCAGGCAGTCTCAGTCTGCTGGACTTTGAATAAATGACTGGCAGAGAGGGAATTTACAACATGGGAGGCCCAGAGTCAAATCTTTGTTCTGAATCAGAAGTCTGTGTAGTTTGCAGTGGGTTATCTGGGGACTCTGCTGAAGGCAAGCTAATCCTCTGTGTATACATGCACTGTGTTATGCTGCAGCAATACCTCTTACAGATACACTCTGAGGGGCTTTTAAGTGAAGATTGCTTTCTTTAGTAGGTATATCTTAAGGTGAGGAAGGTTAGGAAGCTGAGCTGGATATGCAAATCGTGCTGGGGCTGATTAGACTCTGGTTGCAGCAGACTGAGAAATAAGCCTTTGTACTTGGGTTGTCCAAGGTTAATGAGAGTCCCAGGCTTGCATAAAAATTAAGGTCTTATGCACCTGCAACTTTCAGGTTCCCTCACTGTACGTTGCAGACCATTTTAATTATCACTACCAAGGCCATGCTGCATTGTCATTGCATGAGGCTGCATGAACACGGAACAAAAGGGCCCGTTTCATCAGCCTGATTTTACAATGAGAAATGTCACTGGGTGGAAGGAGGAGGTGGATGCTGCGCTCGCCTCGGGGAGCTCACTCGCTGCAGATCCAGGCTGCACAGCACCTTGCAAAAAGCTCTGATAAGCTGCTCAAAAGCAAAGCAAGCCACAGTCAACATCGCGGTGGGTGGATAGTGACTTGCTAGTGGGACCCTGCCATTGTTTCGCCCTCTTCCAGAGCATGACACGGCCCTGGGGAGCCTGTGAAACAATCGCACCTTCGCGGAGGCAGGAAGATGCCCCAAGCTTGCATGGTTTTCTTTGAGTTTCATTTTAACAGCACACAAGCTTTGTCTGTGCTAGCAAGTGTACTTGATTTCCCACTTCTGCCACCAGTTTTAGCTCTACTGGTAACAAGAGTGAGAGCTTGATAACCATCTAATAGCTTTTGGTATGCTGTACTCCACAGAGCTCCTTGACTTGTTTGTCAAGTGTTTAAAGTGAGAGAAGCAAGACTCCTTTCCCTAGAAAACCTTTGTGCAGGTATCTTTGTGCAGTGAGCTGCTCTCCTGTTAATTGTTTCACAGACTCTAGAACCTGGATGCACCNGTGAGAGAAGCAAGACTCCTTTCCATAGAAAACCTTTGTGCAGGTATCTTTGTGCAGGTATCTTTGTGCAGTGAGCTGCTCTCCTGTTAATTGTTTCACAGACTCTAGAACCTGGATGCACCTTGAACCCGAGGTCTGGATCAGTGTCTGCAATGCAGCAGGTGCTGAGGTGGCAGCAGTCAGCAAAATGGAGGAAACTGCTGTTGGGCCTCGCAATTGTAAATTAAGTTGTATCCCTCAGGCAGATGCTCAAAACCTGTTTCAGTTTCCTGTGGCTCTTGTAGGCAATTCTTCACTCACTACTAGCAACACAGAGAAATGTAGAACTGTTCATATGTGACCAAAATACAACATGCTTCTATAGATAGGTATATTTTCCTCTGGAAATACCTGGAAAACAAATATTCCCCAAATTGTCCTTATAAAAAAATTGTCATTATAAAAATAACTGTCTTGTATTACATGTACTACAAATTATTGCAATGAGCTCACAAATGAGATGTCTGAAAAAGACTCTTATTTTAGGCTTGTGACAGGAAATGGCAGCAGGAAGCGAACTGAGGGCTGGAGCTCAGTGCTCAGTTGTAAGCAAGGAGATAAAGTACTTGCATGTGAAATGCTGATGCATAAATAGAGTTCGTTTTCTCAATGATAAAGTTTACCAACATGCAGGCATTATAGTTTTCAGTTCTCTTTAAGGTTATCTCTTCCTGCTGAACAATTGTAACTTGTAGCTGCTATAAGCCAGGAGAACTCATGAATTCAGTCCAGCACCCAAAGCAGAGTTTGGCTTGAGCAGTTTTAAGATCTGAATTCAGAAACACATAAGCGAGCCCAGCTAAATAGAAATAGGTCAGGGGAAGCAACTAGATTGGATTGTACAAACAGAAAATAGTGAAGTGCATGTGTTCTTTAATTTTAATCTGGATGAGAGAGTTTGAAAAGTAGTCTTACACCTCTCAAGGATCTGGAATACGTTAAAGGTCAAGGGTGTTGGTGTTTGGTTGGGGCCCAGATCTTATAATGTAGTTAAAAAAAGAAAAGGTTTGGAATTCCCCCTTTTGTTTTAATTGTCATGTAGTAATTTGCAAGTCAGCTGTTGGTGGTTGCATTGTGTTTACTCCCATTTGTGTACTAGTTACTGCTGCTGTGCTGTAAGTGATAGAGCAGTCTCATTTTTCTCTGGGAGAAAAGTGCAACTGGACTGTGCTTTCCTCTGCCAAACTCTTATGGTGGCCACATGGACATCATGAATCATCACTAGGACAATGTGGGTGGTGGAGGAGCAACCCAAACAGAAAGCGTACATCTTTGGAGAAGATCCACCATAAATCTTTCAATTCAGCCATACAACGTAAAGAGAGGAGGTGGTGCTCTCTGTGCCCTTTGAACTGATGCAGCTGTCAAGGCCTCTAAAGAATGGACACTCAAAGTCCATTTGACAAAAATAAATCTTATCAGCTCTAGATTCAAGCAATGGACTTGCAGTTTCTTTTTCCTGAGTTTCTGCATGTTTCTCACCTCAGTGGTCTTTTTGTGATAATGGTTTCCTAGGGTGCTGATAGCTAGGGCAAGTGAGCTTGGACATACTTGAGTGTCTACTAGTTTCAGGACAGCCTACCACAGGGCAAGATCAGGACCATTGTGTTCAGTGTCTTCGTAATGAGTTGAGGTTTTCATATGCATGGTGTCCAAAATGCCATTTCTAAATGAGGCACTTGCCTCCATGCCCTAGAAGTGAACTACAAAGCCTGTGCCAGGATACCACAAGCACAAGCCTTTCCTCTTCCCTTCCTCTCTTTCCATCTTGTACCTCTTCTTGCTCCGTCCTGGACCCCCTTTGGAATACATGGCAGCTATACTAACATATCTGAAATATGATTTATGGAGTTTGTTGCTCCAGGTTGGGCAACAGCATTCATTCTTCATACACAACAGGAGCAGTATTGTGCTGCTTGAGGTGTGCATCAGGTGTCCAGCCTTTGCCCATCCTCTTTGAAGATGGGGACTCTTGCTTCTTTTTATGTGTTGCTGTCTGTTGGGAATTGCTGTAGGAGATGGACTGCCACTGCATATCCAGCTGTGCTAAGTACAGTGGCTTATGTGCTCAGAAGCACCAATGGCAACATGTACCTGCAGTATCCCACTATATTCATTTACAGTCTTTGCAATGGCTTGCCTAACACTAGAATAACAGTAATGTTAATAACTGTTCCAACGACAGCTGTATTACTTCACAGTGTCTGTCTGATGTCCAGCACTTCTGCACATCTCTAATTGCAGATATGATTTATTTTAACTCTGGGCAAATCATTTCATGTCTTTGACACATACTATCTTCTCTTTTAGAAGCAAACAAGCAGACTCTAGAGAGATTTAGCTCTCAAGCTTGCACTTTTCAGTATTCCTGCTGCACCACAAGCTAGCAAATAAACACACCAGTGCTTTCTGGTTTTGGAATTTCCACTTTCTAGAAAAAGTCTTGTTTATAAAGCCCAATAAGTTGGACCCAGTGATGCTATCAGTTTTCTTGTACCTCTCCTGCAAAAGTTAAAAGCAAATCACAGCTCCTAGAAAAGATGCTTCAGCACCTGAAAGTCTTGTAATGAAGGGCCCAAAACTGAACATAGTATTTGAAGTGCTTTGTGGGGTATGTGAAAGGAAATTGTTAAGACAGTCCACAGCAACATTCCCCTTTTCTGTTGTGTCAAAACTGAAATTTCTCACCATGCCCCAAAGAGGGAATTTAAAGCCTGTTAGTAATCTGACAGTTTCATGAATGATCAAAAAATTCCCAGGGAATGCAAAAAATAGCAAACTATTTTCAACAATTCTCTCTTTGAACTTAATGATGCAAAATTAACGATGCAGTTTTCTCACGCAAAGATAAAAAAGATACCAAAAAACACTAAAAACCTTTTTTTTTTTTCCCAGATCCATCCCAAAGATATTTGTTATTTGACCCCAGTCAAATAGCAAACTTTAAATATTTAATTGAAGCTCCAGTTCCCTCACTAAATTCCTAAATTAATGAACTGAAATAGAAGGCTGTGTTGAGATCTCATAGCAGCCTTCTGGTATCTGAAGGGGGCCTACAAGAATGCTGGGAGAGGGACTCTTCATTAGGGACTGTAGTGATAGGACAAGGGGTAACGGGTTCAAACTTAAACAGGGGAAGTTCAGACTAGATATAAGGAAGAAATTCTTTACTGTGAGGGTGGTGAGGCACTGACACAGGTTGTCCAAGGAAGTTGTGAATGTTCCACCTGTGGCAGTGTTCATGGCCAGGTTGGACAGAGCCTTGGGTGACGTGGTTTATTGTGAGGTGTCCCTGCCCACGGCAGAGGAGTTGGAACTGGATGATTTTAAAGTCCTTTCCATCTATTCTATGATTCTACGATTAAGTTATGGAGGATTAAGAGGAATGGGACACATCTTAAAACTAGGATCATAACTGAGTCACTGATGCAGTCTACTGCTGAACATGCATTGCAATGTAGTTTTTTAAGGCATTTTAACCTGAGACAAAAGCTCAGCATCTGGGGAAAAGAAGCTATTGTGTGTTTCTTTTAATGAGAAAGAGCAAACTAAAAGAACATAGTTGAGAATAGTTACAGAGTTAGCAAAAGTAGGAGTGGTACTGTAATCCTAGGAGATTCAATTTGTCTGCAACACATTAGGCTCTACAGAAAGTATATGAAATAAATTTGCTATCTTGCTATTTTCTTGGTAGCTTAGTTTTCTCTTCTCCATGCAGTCTTTGGCAGGAGTCCAGCCTTTCAAGCTGGATGTGTGTCTTCTCCACTGTAAAATTGGACAGCAATGGGATGAACCAGCGGATAAATTACAGCTATCAACTGTCAGGAGTCCCACCTGATTTTTGCATTAGCTAAAGGTGATCACTTTCCAGGTTAATCTTCCCTTCTCATGCCTTGCAGTGCACCAAAGTAAAGCAGCTGCAATGGGGAGCAAAGGGCCTGCTTGGTAGTTCTCTTTGCAAAAAGATGTCAGAATTGGGGCTATCAGAGAGGTTTTGCTCTCTCTGAGTTTTTGTTTGTTCTTTCTAAGCAAAAGAGGAAGGTGCCTCAGCAAGTCCCTCTGTGAACACTGAAGAATAACAAATATTAATCAAGAGGATTAGAGTTGGCCCTTTTCTGCTGTAAATGGGATAACTTCTGCTTTTCCTTGCTATTATAACTGCTGAAAACCCAGTAAACCTTTGTGCCCTCAGGTTTACCCCATGGCTGAAGTGTGCTGCCTGCCCCAGGTGTTCTTGTAGTCCCATGGGGCAATTGTCCAACATTAAGCAGGGGATCCCAGAAAAACACTGCAAAACAGGAAAAAATCTAAGGATCACACACACAAAAATGCAAAAGTGTGTGGCTGCAGAAACGGAGTTGCCATAGCTGTTAGAGACTCAGTGAGACAGGGTGGAATCCAGTGTTTTGGAAGGTTTCCCTGTATGACACAAGATTTTGGAATTTTACAGCTGGTAAATCCTTATTAACACAGGCAGCCACTACTGGCCTGGATTCCCTGGCTCACTGTTTACTATGGGGGTGCCTCATGGAAGTATGCCTGGTCCTGATTATTCAACTTTGAATCTTAATTGTTTAAAGGGAATATTAAAAAAAAATAACTCTTGGAATAAACAAAAGGCAGAGAGACAAGCTCCCATCACCTGTTGACAGAAAATTGATCATGTAGAAAGCTGGCATGGGGAGTGGAATTCCCTGTTCTCCCACTTAGTCATCACATCCTGGTGTGACTCATTTTATTACATGGAGGTTCCCAGTGGTTTTATTTTGAGAGGAGCTTTTGTTTAAGAATTTATACACACACACACACACACAAACACACGTATAATCTTGAAAAAACAACCCATCTATTTTGATGAATTGGCATAAGGAATCATTTGGAAGAGCTGTGAATGACAGACTGCTCCTGCTGCTTCACTACTCAACTACTGTGTTTATGTTTTATTTTAGTGTGAATTGAATTCCTCAACAATAGATGGGGAGAAATCTCCTCTAGACTTGTTCTCACTGTGCAAAATGTCAGATTTGGGGCTGGGCTGGGTAGTGGATGACTAATCCATTGGCCTTTTACGTCCCAGACCTTGACTTGTATCTTTGGCTTTGGTGACTCAAATTTATGTCCGTAGTGAAATGAAGGCACTGGCTACTGCTCACCATAAATAGAGCTTCATTAACTGCAGTGGGCAGTCTTGTTTCAGAAAGAAAAAGAAATCCATGGAAGTCAAACTCAGTAAAAACTCAATAGCTCTGCTTTTCTGAGTTTTAAATTCATCCATGCTGTTTGCTGTAAGGTTTGAAGTAAATACTTAGGAAGACACAACTGCTTAGGACTAGATGCTCAGCAACCTTCCAGTGACAATGAAGCACAATAGTTTCCCAGCTGAAATCAGAAAGAGCAGCAGAGCCTGTGTGAGCATTCCCCTACCCATCAGGTTTCCACATCCTAGAAGTGGTGTCTGTTCTGCTGGAAAGCATTCATTATTGCTTACTTTGTTCTTGGTGTGGTTTTAAAAACCCTTGACTGTTTTCCAGAGATGCTATAATCTACTGATAGAAGCTGACAGAGATAACTATCATGTTTTTTGGAAGTCCTTCCAGGAAACACTGTAACTAGGGACAGTTCATTGCAAGTCCAAAGGGAACTCTGCAGAAATGTGTCATTAGAGCAGCTGTCCCACTAACTACCAGTCTCAGTTTCTTTGGTGAACTAGTGTGGTTTGATGCCTGGGAAAAAGGTAACAGGTTGTTCATTAAGTAATTTGTGTAATGCTTGACTGAAAAGCAATGGATATTTTCAAGCATAAAATCACATCCAGGCACAGAATCACATACAGAATCGGCACAATTGTGTGCTTAGTCTTCAACTGGAGAGAACTGCAAAGAAAATTTCCTGAACCTCTCAGTCCATCAGTCATGCTTATTCAAATAAAGTAGTAAGTTTGTTTCTCTGCTAGTTACTGACCCCAAAGTCATGAGTAAGGGACCATGAATAATGTGTAAAGGCTGTAACTGGTTCAGAAAACCCTTAATTGGCTAATTAAAAAAAGCCCTATAAGGGGCTGCAGAGAATCACCCAAAACATTCCTAATGCAGACTGACGTTTTGATTTTCCTCAAAGTTTGAAGCAAGACTTTTGGTATGATCACAGTTTGAGTTAGGGAGGGTAGAATTACTTTCTTCCAACAACTCATTCATTCCTCCAAAGAGTGCTGACACAATCAGATCTCTCATCAGGGTTTAATGCTAAGTCTCATAGTCCTGAAGCAGCACAAAGATCTCTATTTCCTGAACATTTCACTGACCTGTGGTGGTAAAGTCTTGCCAACTAAGACAAACCATTAAATGAGCAGGGAACCACAACAGTAAAAATATTTCATGAGGCAGCCGTGGCTGGTAAGACCTCAGGCTCTAAATCCAAAAATATGTTATCATCTTTAGTGGAACTCCTACTCTTTTCAGAGGCACGGATTGAATTCCCCGTAGCGGAGGTAGAATTTGAGACACACCACACACATGGACCTGCCACTAAGTTCCCATGTGATCCACACATGTAACGGGACATCCCTGCAGTGCTGTGGCTGGCATGTATCACTGTCAGGAGAGCCCAGAGCTAAATGTGACTTGTAGAGCACACGTTGTCTGCTTCTCCATACTCACACTTTTACCACACTTCAGCAAAAATGATGCTGTTCCTTTTTTGCAGTTCTCTTACCTCTCCACTGTTGAAGCAGGTTTAATTATATGCAATAAATAGCTTTCTGGACTTGTAGACTTTAGATTAAGTTATTAGTCAAGTTGGGGCTTAATCTTCTTGGTTTGCGAGCAGAGAGGAGACCAGGCATTTGTCCCACTTGTGGCATGACAGAATTACAGGGTAGCGAAGGCTGGGAAGGGACCTCAGGAGGTTTTTGAGCACAACCTCCTGTTCAAAGCAAAATGGATCTCTAGTGTTTATGCACCATCTGGGTTGCAGCACTGGCACTGGAGAAAAAGGCTTACTTTAATATATACGAGTTGTGGCACGTGTACTGGGGGCTGTTCTCTACCATCATATTAGCATTATGATTTTCAGGATATCCTTGCAATAAAAATCCCATTTTTCTTGATGGCTTTCTTAAAACATCCACTTTAATTTCTAATTTCTTCCTATTAAAAAAAAAAATCAAAAAATCTAATTTATGCACATTCTAAAGATGAAAAATGTGTTGACAGCTTGGTACAAGCTTTCTCTGTTCAAAATTTCTTTGAATTGTCCCACAAATGGGCCTTAAGCTTCTCAGTTTATTCCTCCTGTTCTCTATTAACTCTGACTGTGCATAATCAAATTATTTCATTACCAGCAAAAAGGATAGGTTAAAATAGATTTCTGAACACAGTTGTATTTTTGATTTTATTCACAGCCTCCCTTATCCTTCTGCCTAAAGCTTACTGTAATGTCCATATCAAGAGGGGTTAAAGGAAAAGCAAATATGATTGTCTGGAGTCAGTGAGACAGATGGAGCCGCATCATGATATTTAAGCATAAAGGTCAGGGAGTGAGCTGCAGAGTGGCTATATTCAACATGGCTTTCGTGCTTAAAGAACAGGGATTGCTGCTGCTGACAGATCTGTTAGAAACCTGTTTAGCTGCCACGAGCATGAATATATCCAAACAAGCATCTATCATCATTAGAATGATAACCCTAAATACATCTATTTCTTGTTTGTTTGGGCTTATTCTCATTCATACTCTTAATCCCCACAGACTTTGGACTGAGTCTAAACAACATTTGATTTTTATGGTTGGCTTCATTAGCTTTTAGTGCCATTTCAGTGGCTCTGTTACTAAACCAAACCCACTGTGATTGTGGCTGCATCTGCTTCACAGGCCTCTTGAATACAGCAGATGACTTTGTCCTTTAATTCATGCATTTTGGACCAACAAATCCTTTTGATTTCTACCTTCTTTGTGAAGTTAGTGCTGTTGTATCTGCACAGACTGTTTGAATTTAGCAGTACAGAAACAAAGATGAAAACATTCTGTCTGGAGGAAAACCAATGTCAAATATTCCTGCTTGGCCGTCTTTGTTGTCAGGACATCTTCATATTGCATTGCTTAGACAGTTCCTGATGTATATCTCTTTCACAGCTCTTACTTTATGACATGTTATTTTGTTTCCTTTTCCCTCCTCTTTTCCAAAATCATCTTTTGGGGTTATTTTGGGGATATGAGGAAGTTCCTTAAGACACGCAATGATGGTTTCTTTTCACAAAGGTCACCTAGAAAAGGAATCTCCCCATTAAGTATGTAATGCCTTGTCATCAGACAATGTATTCACTGTTTGCTGGATTAAACACCCAGTATTTGCTGGCTTCCCCCTTCTCTGAGGTGTTCTGAAAGTGTTGTCAAGCACTGGAATAGGCTGCCCAGGGAAATGGTAGGGTCACCATCCCTTTAGGTATTTAAAAGACTTGTAGATGTGATGCTTAGGACATGGTTTACTGGTGGCTGGGCAGTGCTGGGTTAACAGTTGGACTGAATGATCTTAAAGGTCCTTTGCAGCCTAAATGAGTCTATGTTTACCTTTTCAACAATGGTGAAGAGTTCGTTGCATCAATAGAGGTATAGATTTAACCTTCAGCAGTCCAGAGCCGTGGCCAGAGTGAATACTTACTGTTGAACAAGTATTCTCCATTCCTTTGCACAGCAGTTCTTTGGGATGAGAAGACAAAAGAGCACATCTTCTTGCTGGCTCTATCTGCAGGTTAGGCAGTTTCTGCTCTGGCAGTCTGTCACTAATCCATGTGTTAGTATAGAAAAGACAGCTGACTGACTGTGGGAGACTTGAAGCACTTAAAGAGAAGGCAGAATTATTTGGCTTGTCCTTCCTGCACTAGAATGCTGTGGCAGTAGAGACGTGAGGTGTTGGGGGCCCAGGTGCTCGCTCCCTGTGAGGTTTTTCTTCCCAGGTAACTTGATGGATGGAGCCAAACTTCCAACCGTTCCTCAGTTGCCTCCACATTCCCAGTGGGCCAAATTGGGGGTGAGGAGGTCCAGCCAGTGCTGTGTGCCCCCTTCTGCCCCACCACAAGCCAGGCACCCTGCCCAAACACCCTGGGGAGCTGAGCCATCCTAAGGGAGGAAGGGGTTCACTGTTGGTGATGGCTTCAGGGATTTGCCTTCTCTTCCTTGTGTGTATTTGGGGCCCAGGACATAGCAGAGGTGTCTAAGGTGTGGGGTGCTCAGGAGGCAGTGGGCACACCGGGAGGGATCCCCGGGCTGAAGGGATGTGAAGCTGGGGCATCTTGAGTCTCTGTTAGGAAGAGGCACCCTAGGGAGCTGAGCACATCTGTCAGTTCATTGTCTGTGTGCAGTGGAGAACAAAGAGGAAAACAACAGAAAAAATGCAAAATGCATTTAAAAATACTTCTTCATTTCCCTTTTCGCCAGAAGCAGAAGTACTTAAATAACTGAGGACAAAAGCAGCTCTTGCAGAATTTCCAAGAATTGGGAAAAATACAAAGTCCTGTGAGAAGGACTGGTTTTAAGACACTTCTCCCCCTGTCCTGGGTGTGCAGTCTGGGGATCCCCCACAGAAATGTACCTAGGAGCTGCCTCCCCCTCTCTAAAGCAAACACCAGCCTTTGCAGCTGCAGTATTTCAAGTCACATTGGTTCATTTGGATATGTGTCCCCTATTAATTTTAAAACCAAGCTTTCAGAAAGGTATGAGGCAGGGTTTTTTTCCCATCAGTATTTTTATTCTGCAGTTTCTTGGCTATAAGGCTCAGTGGAATATAAAAATCAAAGGGGTAGAGATTAAAACATATATATATATATATATAAAAAAAGCAATAAGGAAAGCAGTGCTAAAGGATGTTTCTCAAAGTATAGGTGACAGTAGATATAAGAAATATTTGTAGCCAGATGAAGTACTCAATCTGTGTACAAACACCCTGTCACTACTGATGTACTGTTATAGCACGGGGTTACCTGGGTTGTATTCCATACAAGAGGATCAAATTTTATTTTCCTCTATAAATACAGTTTTATGTAACTCAGAATGGAGACAAGCTGCATGGATGTAATTAAGAGCAGAAAGGCTCCCAGTGGTTCAGTGGTAGAGTCACACATGCAATGAGTTGCTTTTATGCTGAGTATGGTGAAAGTTTGGTGCTTTATAGTGACTTTAGGAGGGCCAGCACCACTGTCACAGCCCACAGTGGTGGCAGTGCTGAGGCATGGATTCACTGTTGGAGATGTTGGGCATGTTCCTTGACTAGAGGAGATGTATTGCTAATTGTCATGTGCTGATGTTTCTTATTGCACATATAAAGGCATACATAGTAAGAGGACACACGCAACAGATATCAAGCACCCTATATAGCAAGTTGCCCAATTACTCATAAGGATATGTTCCTGTTGAACTACTTCTGGGAAAGAACTATGCTTCTGTGAGAATTCAGAGCAGTTTCACTGTGCGGCACCTCTAAGTCAGCCCTGAAGTAATGCACTTTATTTGCTTCCATCTCTATGCATCCCATACAAGATCTGGATTTTTAGCTAATCTTTCCTTCACCTCCTTACCCGTTTCGCCACTTACACAGTGGTGGGATGCCATGTGGTCTCAGCTTAAAATAGCAGATAGTTTGCTTAGCTGCTGACCAAATGGGACCATTAACAAGTTATCTGACCTTCTGATGCCCTCCATCAGTCAAGCTGGCTGAAGTAAATCTGGTAAAAAGCAGATGTTGCACCTGTGCTAAGTATTTCATTCCTTGGTTTGGCCAATTTCTACATAAACATTTAATTTTAATATGTATGTAAGCTTTTTCTTGGCAAAAGAAGTGTTCAGTGATGTGTTTAAATTAAATGCTATTGGTTTTAGTTAGGACTGTGAAGGTGCTTGAAATTAAGTCCATTTTGAAAGCTTTGCTAACTTGAGGCCCTTAATTTGTTTCCTTTTTTCAAGTCAAGCTTTATGATTTAATAAAAGTGCAGTGAGGTTAATATTGTAATATTCTTCTAGATGGACAGCAGATCTGGGAAATGGAGGCAACAGTGGACAAAGATAAGAGCCAGCCTGTAAGTATGCAAAACATTGGATGTCCTTTCCTTGAGCTTCTCAGACAGCAACTTGTATTCAGGGAGTAGTTTTCAAACAGCTTCTCAAAAGCAGAAAGAGCGGCTATCTTATTGCTGTGATGAACAAATGTCAAAAGCTTCAGCAGTAAATGTATTGCAAAAAGAAACTATTCATTTAGCAGTAACCCACAGCAAATTGAATAACTGCTAGATTTTGTGTTCTTGCAGAAGACTCTATTGTATCAGCCCAGTCCTCTGCAGGATGCTGGCTGTCCTGACTTCCTTTTGCCTGCATGGAAGTCTTGGGTGCTCTGTACTTTGCAGGACAGGATTTGAACTATAGTATTTAAAATGAACATTAATCTTTCAAGGGAATGAGCTTCTTTGTTCACTTTGCTTAATGAGACCTTACTGTAGTTGTTCAGTGTATTTAAGAGCTAGCACTTTACATTGCCATGGGCCATGCCTGCCCTTGCGGAAGAGAATGAGAGGCTCGCTGTTAATTTCCATGGAAGCAGGATCTGTCTGTGTATAAGAAAAAAGCCTATAGAATAATGAAGTTTATTCTAACAAGAAGGACCTCAGCAATACAGACTTGTTCATCAAGATTAACAGTGCTCCCACTTTTATCTCCATTCTGTGTTTTTTATTTGTAGCTGAGACTTCTCTCTCCAAGTTCAGGACAACATCAAGTACAAGAGAGGATACAGTACATAGAAACCAGCTTCATAGTACCAAACATCTTCAAGTCTTTCACCATCTGCCCTTTTTTCCTTCCTTCTTCTCGTACCCTACTTTATAGTGATGAGTAGCAAGGTTTCTTTTCCTTTATGCCTGAATACGTAACAGGGGAGAGGCTCACAAAATCTCCTGTCAGCTTCAGTTACTAATCCTGCATTGTCACCTTTTGTTGTTTCAGAGCATGCTTTTTGTAGAAATACCAGAGTACCGTAACAAGCACATTCGCACAGCTGTGAAGGTGAATTTCTATGTCATCAATGGGAAAAGAAAAAGAAGCCAACCCCAGCATTTTACCTATCACCCAGGTAACTCTCAAGGACAGAGCAAGTTGTTGCCTAGTTCTCAGGAGCAAGATTGTATTTTCTGCCACGTTGTTTTCTCACTGTTATATCAGGATCTGAATTTTACTAATTTAATTCAACTGAGTGCAGCTGAGCACTCAACAACTCTTTGGTTTAAATGATGCATGTGATTTATGATCACTAATTTCCATAAATTTAAGGGGACAGTTATCTTGGTAACAGCCTGATGCTGCCCCATCCACTTGGTGGAAGTTTGCCAACAGCCTCAGTGGGAATAGACTCAGTCTGTGACATGACATGACCCTGTGAAAACCATAAGCATTGCCTTCCCCAGCTGACGTGTGCAGCAGTAAGATAATATCAGATCTGGGAAAGTAACAAGGGCTTGGTATGGAGGAAGACGAGCAGTATATGTTCTTCACAATGAGGCTGGTTGAGAAAAATATGAATGCTTTTCTGATGTTCTTCCTCTTGGGAATTGGTGAGCCATGTCACAATAAATGCAACAGAATTACTAATGAGATTCCCAGAATTTTTCAGCTTTGGCTGGGAGAAAAATATTGTGAGAAAATCAGAGTATTGTGTTTGCGGAAACCAAAAAGCATAAAATAACAGTACCAGACTTTATGCAAGATTCACATGATGTCTTGACTAGTTTCTAAGGACAGGCAAACATTTATCCTTATTCTTATTTTAGTCTCCTCCTGCCTCAAAATCTCTGGTCCTCTTCCTGAGTTTATGACCTGTATATAGGATGTCACCAATGTGACGGTTTTGTATAGTTGTTAAATTGTTCTGCTATAGGATAGTACTGAAAAGTACAAAACTATCTCCACATGATGTCTAAAATAGACCACTTCAGAGAAGGAATCCTTATACTTCCAAAAAAGAACCCTGTTGCATGACAACACAGCTCTTAGTAAATCATGGTCTTTTAAATGATAGTGTCAGAAAGGTCTTCATCTCTCAGTATGGAGGAGGTTATGTGCAGGAACGAAAAGGAAAGCTCTAAAATAGTTCAAACTCTGCCTTTGGTCACTACTTAGATGTTTGACAGAAAAATTTGGAGTTGTATATGTCATGAGATTTCTATTTACTCAGTCTTCCTTTGAGATGGAAGTACTACATGAAACACCCATCTATGGCTCTTATTTTGCTTATGTTTTGCTTATTTAGTTCCTCAAATGAATTAAAATATGAGCTAAAGTATTGAATTTTTCAGTTTTAGAAATTTGTGGTTAAATAGTTCATTAAATGTTTTCAAGAACCATTTAGTACAGAGTGCTTTCCAGAGAGACTCTGCCATGATTGCATGTACGTGATTTATTAAACTCAATGCCTGGGAGATAAGAGCTTGCACATGCAAATCTTGTAAACAGCTTATATCTCTTATTACTTCAAGGAAAACCTCTGTTTCTTATCAGCTTGTTACGAATAATATCCTTTGCATGCTTTGTTCTAGTACCATCAATCAAAACAGAGCCCATTGATGACTATGATCCAGCCTTAATCTGCAATACAGTACACAGTGGTCTGGGAACAGTAACACAGCCTTACTATTCACAGCATACAATGGTCACCGAATCCCCTTCCTGTCTTGTGGCCACTATGGCTCCTTGCCAGCAGTTGCGCTCAGGCCTTTCTTCTCCTGATTCTCGATACCATCAGCAGAATCCAGCCGCTGTAATATACCAAAGAAGCAAGAGCCTTAGTCCAAGTCAACTGGGCTACCAGCAATCCAATCTGATGGCTACGCCAGTTGCTATTTCAGATGCCCATAGGTCAGTGCTGGTGCATGCTGGTTCTCCAGGCCAGACTTCAGCTGTGCTCCACCACTCTCCAGGCAACCAGCAGTCTTCTCCAGTGATTCACTATTCTCCAACCAACCAGCAGCTGAGGTGTGGAAGTCACCAAGAATTTCAGCACATCATGTGCTGTGAAAATTTTACATCCAACGTTGCAAGATCCAGCCAGCCCCAGGTCAGTCAAGCACAAAGGTTAAGTCCAAGTTCATATCCTACCGTGATCCAGCAGCAGACAGCCTCAGGCCAGCGAGCAGCAAAAAATGGACCACCAGTTAGTGACCAGAAAGAGGTGTTACCAGCTGGAGTCACTATTAAACAGGAACAGAATCTGGACCAGGCATATCTGGATGATGGTAAGCAGTTATCTTTTCTTGTATGGGTTGATTTGTTGGAGGGAGGGGGGAAGTTTAGGACTTGTAAATCCAACCTATTCCTTGTCACAAAACCAGTGTGGTCTCCTTTTGATGGTTTTGGATATCTGCTGTTTGGTCATGCTGCAGTTTGGTGTTTTCATCAACTGCATTTTTGGTAGATGGCAGAGCACTTTGGCAACCAAGCAAAAAACACAGTGTTCTGCAGAAACCCTGCTGTCGTGCTGCATGCTATGGAGTGAACTGTCAGGTTTTACGGTGTTCCATTGTGTTAGTTTGGAAAATGGAGAATCTGAAGCAAAATGCACTTTTCAATTATTTTATTATTCGTATCATGGCAAAGTCCACTTTGTTAAATGCTTTTGTACATTTTGTACCCAAAAAAAAAAGCACCCATTAAACAGTCTATCAAGGCCTGTAATGAATGGGGTAGTGCTGCAGGCAAAACTATTGCAGATGTTCTAGATGAACAGTAGGACATTGATAAGTAAAACAATGCTGTTTCTTTGCTGTGAGCCAGCAGATTTAGCCTTTAGGAATGAATATAAGTTAGAGTAAAGCTTTCTTTGAACGTATCCTGCTTATTCTTAGGTAGGCAGCTATTGGCAATCTGGTTGATTGGTTCTTTTATTAAAGTACGTTCTTTGCAAGAGGAAATCAATGCAAAGTTATTCGTGCAGCTGGACGCTGAAATCATAAAGGCCAGTAGCAAACCCAACCCCAATTTTCGTGGGAGCAGAGCAATGTTGCTGGGTATATTGTAGCAAATCTGGAGTGTTCTTATGCGTGAACTACAGACCTGATTTTCATATATATTCGCTGCTGCTGTCCTCTCAGTCTAGGCAACTGAATGCATGGTTTGATCTTGTGAACTGTGTATGTGCTCTGTAAGCTTCTAGTAGTGTGGAGTTACTCACCTAGAGTTGTGAAATTATGCCCATGAAAGCTTTACTTTCTTCAACTTCGGTACTGGGTGCCCTGTGGTTGTATCATGTACAGTCTTTATTGCTGGTTTTGTGGGCAGAGTAGAGTTTGGATGGTTTTCTTCTTTAGTCTGTGTTTGGGATGTTGTTGATGTAGCTTTGGTGCCATCATAGTAAAATCTAGAGAGTTTTTACTGGTCCCCTTGCCTCTGAAGAGCAATGTTGAATCTGGTTTTAGCAGTGGCTGATTTAGGAGATTTGCAAGAATATAACTAAGTAAAAGCCACTTCCCATTCAGGGAATGGGGCACGGAAACAAAGCAAAATAGTGTTTCTAATAGTAAAATTGCACACTGTGTTTTAAGGTAATTTTAATATGAGAAGCTAAGAGATTCTGCCATGTATCTAAAAATACTTGGTACAAACCTTGTAAAATAAATAAAAAGAAAGAAACTTTAGGTAAAAGCTAGCAGACTTAAAAGTCCAGCCTGTGTCCATTTAAATGAACTCCCAAAATGGACTGCAAAATCAGTTTCATTGGGTTTTGAATCAGGCCAGTAACATCTAACTGTAACATAGCTCACAAGGGATGTACTTGACCTCTGTGCTAAGAGAAGCCATTAGGCAGAATGGCATCAAGTTAATAATGAAATTCCAGGCTTCTCCTGGGGTGATGGGATCATCTTGAATTGATTTCAACTGGAGATTAATTTATCAATTATGCCACCCAAGTCAGGCCAGGAAAGACTGGTCTCATGCAGTCTCTTTACTGACCTCAGTGAGTTTACATTAGCTAGAAATGTGACTTGGAGAATTGTGATTTACTTTAGGACTTCACAAAACATTTCATTCTGAAATGTTCAGGACTTGAATTGAAAAGCCACTTTGTTTGCTGCTGGGGAAGAGTGACTCAGAACATAACAAAAGCCATATTTTTCCTGACTAGAAAGTTTATTTTTGTGCTTTATAGCATTAAAGGAAAGCAACCCCAAAGGCTTATGGAGGCTTTACCCTCAAATCCCTTTTATCCAGAAAGCTCTTCTGCGATAAAGTGAGCTCTTAGGTCTTGCCGTGATTTTTCACAGATAGATACTGAGCTGATAGGTCCCCAACCAAGCTTGGCATGAGTGCACAGCACTGCTGTGGTGCACAGGCTTAGGTAATCACCATTTCAGTGTCTTTCGCTTCCCTTCGCTCTTCTTCCCTTTCCCCATCTTCCTGCCCATTCTGTGCTCTTATTTCTCTGTATTTTCTGCTGACTGTCCAGCTTTCGTCCCTTTCTATGGTTGTGACCTCTGCTCGTCAACTCTTGTCCTCTGCCTTCATGCTCAGCGTGCAGCCTTGGAGTTCTGGACTCTGCTTCTATTCTGAGCTTGGCCACTAACTTCTTGAGTGACCTGGGACAAGCCCTGCTCTGTCAGTTCCTCATTCCTGAAGCTGTTGCCTTTCAGAGTGGGTATGTTCATCCAGTCTTTGTGCTGCTCTGGAAGTGACCAGAGACAAACGCCTCATAGCTAACGCAATAGCTATTTCTCTTTACCTTGCCCAGCTTCCTGCTGTCACTGCTGACAGGACCCTGCATTATTTTCTTACTTTCCCTTCTGTAAAAAGAAGGTATTTGTCCTTCTTCCTGAGACCATGGTTTCTTCTTTGCTCAGAGCTTTCACTGGTTCATAGGGTACATAATACTGGAGACTTGGCACACTTAACCTGTCTTTACCTCCTGCCTTGTGAAGATAAGAGCTGATTCTGCCTCCACAGGATTAACAGTCAAATGTGTCACCATAGCTCACAAAGCTGTAACCTCTCAAGGCTGAATAGTACCGGCAGTCAGGCCAAAACGGCATGGACCTTAAGGGAGTTATTGGCAAATATCTACCCATCTTCTGAGGTGGATTTCGCCATGTGTGAGGACCCCTTCATGTACATGTTCCTCCATATATCTCTGTATTTCTTCATCAAAAAAATATATCCATCTGCAACTATATCAAACAGTAGAGAGATGAATCCCCAGAGGAAGGGAGTGCTCATGAAAAATCAGCAGAGAAACCTTTGTTCCACACCTCTGCCTTGGAGATTCATTCCTGTTGGAAATACTCTGGAAGTCAAGATAGGCCATGGTCAGGAGATCCTTCAGGGTATCCAGGCTGATGCTGGCAAGCAGTGATTAGCTTCAAATGCAAGTGAAAGCCATAGTCTCTCAGAGAGTGCTCAGCATGTTTCAGCTGAGGCCTCATCTTAATATTATTCATAACCAAAACCAAAACCACCCACAGTGGTAAAAGTTACACAAACAACCACAGAAATATGCTGACAAATAGAACTTAGTTCTTCCAGGGCTTTCAGAGCAACCAGATTAGCACTTTAAAGTACAAATCTAGTTAGAAATTTAGTTACTTGCAACACAGCCCAAAATCTTTTTGTGGGGCAGGATGGAGAGGGCTTGGGGTACTGGCCATGCCCTGGCCTGCCCATGCTCATGCTTCAGGGCTAGAGGTTTCCTGTGTAGCTCTGAGGAAGCCACTCAGCTGCCTTGTGCCACAGTTCCGCATCTGTGACAGAGATACAAGGCTTTTTCCATATACAAATAATGGCTGTGTAGCTGTTGTCTTGAATGTTATCAGCTTGCCTGCCTTAGATTTAGTTCTTCTTTTCAGTTCAGCTGTCATGTCGTATGCCTTTTGCTTCACAAAGAAAAGCGATCATCATTATTCAAACAGTAACTAACCACATCTGACACTCAGAACTGTCTGCTTGGTACAGCAGCTCTAAATTATTTTTGGTGCACCAGCAGTCTTTAATGGGGAGGAGAAAAGCAAGGCAGCTGCTTGTGTAGTGGTTTATCAGTCTGCCGATCAGCAGAGATGCTTCATAGTGAACTTATGTATTTCACAGAAAATGTCAGACACAGCAGATAGTTCTTCTGGAAATGGACCTGCAGGGTGCCCAGTGTGATGCTCATAAATCACCCATTGCTTTCAGTCACCTTCACTAAGAGCCGTGTGTTAATTTCTGCAGTTCTGCTCACCGAAGCAACCATTGCCCTAACCATGGGTCTCATCCCAGACCATTTGGAGTGTGCTAGGTCCCTATATTTTTGTGTGTGTGTTCTTTCATTCACCAACAAGAAAACCCAAAGTGTGTCCCCAGAGTGGTGTAAAATGAAATTCAGTCTCTTGTTTCCTCCATGTTCAGGAAGAATCCTTTCTGACCAGCTCATTTCTCCTTAGGCTGGTAGCTCTTAGGCACAAGCCTGAGCAGGGTGTACCTCCAGGAAACCCCGGGTCTCCTGGGGACCCAAGAATCAAAGCTACTGTGTTAGCCTTGAGTAAGCAGCAGTCAGGGACTGCGCTCTTTCCTGCTGGCTCTTGCTGCCCTCCCCACTGACTTGTGCTGGTCCTCCGTGTTCCCTGGGGAGATCAGTGTGCGTGTGTGCACGACAGGAGAGGGTCAGTACAGCCAGGAGGGAAGGCAGGACGCAGGCCTCCCCCTCGCAGCCAGCATGGTCCTCGTGGCTTTGGCTCGGGTGCAAGCACGTTGTGAGCATCCTGCTCGCCCTCCGCAGCCCCTGCACAGCGGATGGAGGATGGGATGGCACGAACCAGCTCTGTCAGCTTGCTGCCAGCTGGGGATTTCCCTGTGCCGGGGAGCCTTGGCTGCACCATAAAGGCAGTTTGAAGCCCTTCGTGCATTGAGCAGTGGAGCAGCACTGGCAGGGGCCAGGGGTCTGGCCTCACCCTGGCCATAGAGAAGCCACTTTTCTCTCTTAACACTGGGTTGATTTCATCCCCAGAAAGCACAGAATATGGTGGTTTAAGAGCATGTTTTAATTTGGTTTGTAGGTGTTATCATCATGTGTCCGTGCAAAGTAAACCAGCACTATAGGGATGGGGGGGATGTTCTTGTTTCCTGGCATTTTAGAAAGGAGTGAATTTGAATGTTGCAAATGGGCTGTGGTTCAGTTAGAGCAATAATTTACATCAAAAAGAGCTGTGCTCTGTTTTTAATTAGGACTGCTTTTCATAGAAGGTGTGGTCATTTCTGCTCAGGCAGAGTTTGACTAAGAGTGAAGCACATACATTCTCTACAGCATTTTACTCAAATGCTCTAGCAAATCTCTGTATTCATCAGAGTCATTCTTGACGCTCTGACTTATAATATTCCAGATTTTCTTTTCTCTACTGGGACCTTACAGCACTCCATGCTTTATTTTTGGATTGCTGCTGTTGTGGGTTTGTGTCGCGTTAGGATCTGATTGCCCCATCATATGTCAGTCTTGCTTTTGTAGAGGCAGTGTTTAAAGAGAAGAAAAAGGTGGTTCTGCTCCCAAAAACCTGTAGCATGTTGGCAGGAAGCTGGAAGAGCAGTCTATCAGGAGGAAGGGTTGTGTCTGAGCAGAGTATTCAACTTCCCTGTACCTCAGTTTACCATGACTAAGAAGTATCTTGTTATCGCTAGTACAGTTCAGCATTAATTCATTCGTGTTACTAATACTCCCATAGATTCTCAGAAATAAAAGCATCTGTATACCTGAATGAGGCTGGCATCTGCTGTTCCTCTTCACCTCTAGAAACAATTTGGTATTCAAAGCCTCAAACTCATCCAGCCCCTTTTCAAGACTGCTTTCCCCAGCAGTGATTCTGAGTGCCTGTCCTGCTGCCTAAAAACATGCAAACCAAAACAGAGCAAGAAAAAGAAATCAGTGGAGGAAGGAAGAAAATGAATCAAGTGATTAAAACCATAGTTCCACTGGCACCTCTTTGTTCTCTAGCTCAGGAATCTTTAATTGGTGCAGTAAGTGCCCACAGGCAAGTTGTGTTACAAAGCGTTTCCTGTTCAAAAGAACATGCAGACTCCATTAGGAGACCACGGGCACAGCTGCCAAGAACTGACACTGCAGGATGGGTACGTGGTGCCTCAGTGGGCTGGATCTCACCACGAATTGATGCTCTAAGTCAGTAATCCCCAATTCTAGCTGTTTGCCACTGTTTGAAGGCTACACCAGTGGACTGTTACCAGCAAAAAGCACTCAGTTTTCAGAAGGCATCAAGCACTTTTCAGTGATAGTTTTGAAATACTGGCAAAGAGTTACTTAAAATAAAGAACTTGTTCATGGAGTTGGGAGTTGAAAGCTTCTAAACCACAATAAAGTCCTTTCCCAGACTTGCTGTCCATTTACTGTATGCTCATGGCATTCCTTAGGCGATCTGAATCACAGACAGCAGACAGCTCTTATAAAGAGGACCATAGACACCCATGTGTTGGAAGACATCTGCCAAATAGACCATACATTTACTTTTATTCCTTCAATCCACTTTCAATTTAAAGGGATAAAAACAATAACATTTTTCAGTTCAGTGACATTAATTGTCCAGTGACACTATTCATCCAGTGCAGAGAAATGGTAGTGAATTAAAGTAATTCCACTGCAGAAAGCAGACAGGCTATTCCCCAGCTCTTACACATGGGTGAGTTAGGGCACAGAGCCTTTAAGTGACTTGAAGCAGCTGATGAAAAAAGTCAACTGCTAAAACTGTAACTTGCCTGGGGGGATCCTAGGCTGCTAGGTCTCCCCACCTGCATCATGCAGAGGTGAGGGTACCAAAGGTGTGTGAAGTTGTTGTCCAGATGTGCAGGCTGAGAACAGGAACACCTTATTAAGAATACCCTCATTTCTTAGGGCAAATACTGGAGACAGAGCAAAGCTGCTGTATAAGCAAGTACAGGATGTAAGGAAAAGGAATCAGTGGTCTTCCTGCCAGGTAGGGGTGACACTGGGTGCTTTATGCAGAAGTTTTTTCAGTCCAGTCAAAACCATAACTGTTTTGACAACATCTTTTGAAAATAGGGGCTTTGGAGATGGGAAGCAAGAAGTGTGCAGATAGGAAATGGCTTATAACAGAACTGTGCAAAGCAGGAAAGGGGATTAACTCCTAGTGCTAAATTCACCATTTCACCAGAGAAGTGCTCTCTGTAAACCTTTAACAAGGCTTGTTTCACACTTGAGGAGCTTACCACATAACTGTGCTGGTTAAGGTGGTTGATTTCTTTTTTCTATGTTATTTTGCTAACACAGCTAATATGGTAAAAGCCCTTGTATAGACACAGCTCTGTTGGTGTAAAAACACTGGAATCAGCACAGCTTATGCCAAGTCAGGGAACCACCACCGGCTGTTTCACTGAAAGGCTTTTGTACTGGGATGACTGTGTCTGCATTGGAAGGAGGGTTTCCACCAGCAATGCCAGTGCTGCTAGTCTGGCTAAACTTGGGGGGAGGTAGCTCCAGCCTGTGTGATAAAAGGGATTTTCACATGGGCAATAACTGCACAAACTTAGCCTGCTTGCTTTGGATGTTGACCACCTCAGAATGAATCCTAGTGTTAGTAACTTCCAGCAAAGATGATGCAATGGGCTGAATTCACTGACTAGAGAGAAGCTTTGCTGAGGGGAGTTGTACCCTCCCTCAAACTATATATGAAACAAGTATCCAAGTATGTCTTTGTTCTCCCAGTTTATCCTGTTATCTCCCCTTTACAATGTGCATGATGTAATTGAGTAAGTAGTGAACTGGTAGCTCAAAGCTTTTGCTAAGTCTTTGCAATTTCAGTGTGAGTCTTGGAATATTTATAGTGACTTTAAAGTCCACGTGCAGGTGACTGCTACAAAATACAAGAGGGTATTTTTTATTCTTAGTGAACTTTTCAAGTCGGGTCCATGAAAACCCAAACCATTAAAAATATGACCCTTGTTGTTTTGGTCTTTCAAAATCCAGGCAGACAAAAATGGTGCAACTTAGAGGGGGTGGGGGATTGATTGCATGATTTTAAAACCAATCTCATGATTATTAGAGGCCTGAGTCATAAATGCTGAATGCTTGGGTTTGGCATTGCTGCTCCTCACAGTTTGATTTGTTACAAACTGTGTTAATGCTAAAGGATGTGCAAATGTGGGAGAAGGGCAGGGGTCTTTTCTCCCGTTAAAACTCAATATAATACACTGGGAGGATTTGGCTCCTCCTGCAATGGACAGTGGAAAGGCATCTTGGGCCATTTTTGAACTGCAATTCTGAAATCTTGCAAGCAGCTGCAAAAGAGCCCTGCTGCTTTGAAAAGTTTGGACAACATCTGCACATTTCTCTAACTGTTGTGAAATAAAATGCTTGGCAAGGAGAACCATCTTAAAGATGTACAGTCTGGTTATGGTGCAAACTGAAAGCCAGTTAGAAAGTCCTCCACTGTAGAAAAATGGCTGGATTCTCAGCGTTATTCACACAAGCAGAACTTTTCTAGTTAAGCCCACATTCTTCCAAGCAGCACAGATAGTTAATGGGTACGTGTTGTCTCTATAGATCTTTTCTCTCACAAGTATGAAGACCTATAGGTGGTTGATTTAAAATCCAGTTTTCTTCTTGCTTTTCATACTTTGTTTCTTATGAAAATATTGTTATTATAATTTATAAATTCCTGGCCACTTTTAAATAAAAAGATGATGAATCGTATGAATTTCTCATTAAAGTTAGTGTTCTTATGAGAATTCTTAAGTAGTGAGAGCTTTTCTGTCCGGCAGAAGCTGGTATGGCCTTATGCTCCCCAGTCATTTTGCAGTGCTGCTTACTCACCAGTTCCAAGAGACTTCTGAGCTCTAATTTGGATGCAGTATGTTTTTGGAGGAATTTTAAAAGCAGACTGGACAAACGTACACGAAGACAATCCTGCACTGGCTATGAGAGGTACTAGATGACCTAATAGGTCATTCCTACTTCTCTGATTTGAAAAACAAGCAGCACATCTGTAGTCATGCCAATAGGAGAGTTAGAGACAGGGGGAAAGAGCAGCAAATACTTGAAGGCCATAGAACTCCCTTCCCAGTATATTAGCTCCGAGTTTGAATTTTCAACCAGCTGCTGCTTTCACACTTTTTCTCATTCTGTAATGTATTTTCTTCTGTGTTTACTAAGAAGAAACCAGAGGAAGGTAAAAGCCAACCTAAAATGTATAAACAATGCAGTTGTGTCTGAGTCATCACTCCAAGTCCCCATGCTTCAATTTGGGAAGCACAGAAATCTGGGCGTACATCCAGCTGTGAATTTCACAGATGGATCCTCTCTCTGAAAGGGGTCTGCACAAAAATCCCCAAATACAAGTACTCCAAACTTTGCAAACATTCATGTTCTCCAGTTTAGGTGCACATCTACTAGAAATGCTACCATCTGTTTGGTAATTAAAACTCTGATCTCTCTATACTGGCATGAGTAATGGCCTGATAGCGATGACTTTGAAAACTTGGTCTTGAGTTGGATTTAACCAGTGTTATGTATAAAAGAGTTAAATCTTCAGCTACAGTTAACTAGAGAAAAACCACTGAGGATCAAAGGGCTTCAACAGTGATGTCTGTGTGACGCAGCAGGACACCACTATTTCACTCAGTGAGAAACTGGTCTAATACTCTCCATCTTCCCGCAGGTTCTCCTAATCCACACAATTCCCATTTTAATCGGGCCATGTTCTTTAGTGGGTTTTTAATTTGGAAACTTTGTCCTCCAAAACAGGCTGAACTCTGCCCTCAGCTGAACAAACACAGTTTCTTTACAGTGAAACAGGAGTTGAACTAGATGTGAGAACAGTGCTATTGACTTCTGCCTGTGGACGTTGGAGTGAGTGATAGGTTCACATCCAAGGGGGAATGTTTCCGCATGGATAATTGTCAGGTGTGGAAGTAGAGGTCAGAATGGACTGTCCCTTGTTTCCACCCAGCTGTGCATCTGGGCACGTTTTGAATGATGGGTGGTGGCAGTGTGGTGGTTGTGTGCCAGACCTGTGCACCCAGGCAATGCACACTGCATGACCAGGAAACCTTGAGGCCTTGCAGAAGGAGCCAGATGATGTCACAGCAAAGTGACAGCACAGTTTAATCCTTTTTCAATGCTTACATGTTGACTGGCTCTGCCTTTTTGCAAGGACCCTGAACCTTCCCTTTTAATGCACAAACAATAATTTGGGCTGGGGTGAAAACAGCAGTAAATTAGAGGAGTGTGAGTTTACAATCATTCCCTCTTGATCATCTATGCCAGAGGAGTCCAGTCAAAGATTCCCAAATTGTGGTGTGGTTTGGTTTGGTTTCTTAATGATGTATGACTTCATCATCTGTGAATGAATTGAGTCAAATGTAGGACAAATAGTGAGACACATGAATGACTCTTATGACATTTGCAGTGTCTCAATGGGTGCTGGTTTATTTAGGTGGTTTCTAAGTTTCTTTGGAAAGAGTGAGAATGACTAAATGAAGGGGGAGCCACTTCAGAAGTATGGGTGAAAGTATTGTGACAGTTAAGTATCCCTGGGCTAAATATCTGTCATTATGAGCAACACAGCATTGGTTATTTTGTAAGAGCTTGGTTCCAGGAGACTGTAGCCACAAGGCCAGGGAAAGCAGGATGATGTATCAGACATTGCAATCCCTTTATGATCAAATACCTCCTGGTGCTCAGGCTGGGTCTTCATCAGCCATTTCAGGGTTTCTGATTCTTACCAGGAGGTAGCAGGGCTGCTCTGTGAAAGTGTGGAGGTCCTGACTTTGAAAGGCACCTGCCCTTAGATGCTCTGTGTGGTTCTGGTACACCCAGCTTGTCCTCAGGCAAGTGCCTTTGGCTGTTGCTTTTCAGGGGGAGGGGTACTGCAGGGGTCACTCAGGGCAGTGTTTTACCTGTGCTTAAACCTTGTGTTTCATGGGTCTGTCAAAGCCATGTAAAAATAAGGCCCAGCGTTTTTGTAGGTAAATGGTCACCAACCTAGGAACCTGCCCTTAGGACTTGGGGAAGTCCCTCAGTTCAAGTTACTGGACAGGAAGTAATTATAATTTTGTACAAATTAATGTTTGCAAAGACTGGAAACAGTCTACAAACACTGGCCACTCTAGGCATTGGGTATGTCCAGTGAGCTCACTGGCTTGGTTTAAACCAGAGCTGAGGCAAATCAAAGGAGGAATTTTGGTAGCTGCGTTTTTTAATTACATGATATTTTGTGGGTCTTTTTTCCTTAAAATTACATTAAAATTTTTTGTCTGGTTTCTTCTTTATTTGCTTTAAAAGCAGTGCTGTCTTCTTCCCTGGAAAGCACCCTAAGATCCTGATTTCCAGCAGGCAAACCCTAGGGTGAGATTTTCAGCTATGTAGGCTGAGAACTCTTCTGAGGTCATCGTGCAGCTTCATGTCTTCAAATAGCTTTTACTATGTTTTCAGATATGTTTCCTTTTTAAAAAAGTGCCATTGATCTTAATACAAATTTGAGCTCAGTATAAATGTTATAGTCTATTATTAAAATAAAAAGCACACCAAACTGTTATGTCTATTTTAGAAACGAATATCCATATGTTTTATAGTTGGTTACATTTCATAGCTCTTCCCATCTTCAAAGCTAGTGCAAGTTTTAGATCAAGATTAAGAATTGCCAAAAGTTCAGGCTGTTCTGGTAATGGTCTTGGTTGAGATACAGCATTAAATCTCCTCCAGCTCTTCCTGTCATGCCAAAAAGCATCTCTGCCTTTCAAAACCCAGTGCTGAGCGTGAGTGTCTCTGTGGAAAGGTTGGATGAAACCTCTCCTGCATGTGACATTCCAGTGCAGCTATCAGGCCATGCAAATAATGTAGCCCTTAATCACAGTTAGACTGTAATATTTACTAGCATTTCAACAGACTGTGGTCAGTATAACAAGACATTCATTTCCTTCTGTGTATGCAACAATAGATGCACACGGTTGATGGCTGGTTTATTACAGGAAGCTTGCGTTGCCGCACACAGGCACACTGTGCTGAGGCCAGCTCAGTTTGGGAGGATCAGAGGCTGAGGAACGAGAGTGATTAGCTGAGGGCAGCCACTGTAGCAGAGGTAACTCGCATCGTGCCACACAGACCAAAACCTCTCGAGGATTTTTCTCTTCACACTGCATTCAGCCAACAGGCAGATGCACTGGTTATCTGGGGAGTCCCTGTCTGTGGCACCTGGACAAAAATGCTTTGGCAGACGTATAGGCAAGGAAATTAATTTTCTTGTCTTTAGAAAACAGCGCGCGCCATCACGCCTGGATAGATCAAATTTGTTATGATAGCAAAACAAGTTCTATGGAAACCATTGTGAACCCTGGAGTGAGGCTGCCCAGGAGAGTTGGGGAAAGCCGCTTTTGTTTGTTGTGCTTGGCATCATTTATGCTCTGGATGAAGATGCTTTAATTTTGTGGGGAGACCCAAGAGAGCATTCCTCTTTTTCCATACCAGAACGCCTTCCAAGCTGGCATAAACGTCCCCTCTTTCCAGCTGCTCCTTTCCAAACACACTGTGCCTCCTAAAGATAGTCTTTACAGTGGCTGGGGCTGGTGGAAAACATGAAGCCTGCATGGATTAGCACAGGAATTCATTTGGGCTGACGAATTGGGTTTCCCTCTATAAACAGCAGTAGTGTTTTCATCTTCTGGACAGCACAGCAAACTTCACGTCCTCTCGCTCCTCGCCCCGTCTCTCCCACTGCACCTTGGCCAGCCGTGGTAAAAGACACACTAAGGCCTGCTTATGGGGGATGGAAAACAGCACACATTTCAGTGAGGTGTTTTCAACTATCTCCCTTCTCAGACAGGTTTTTTTCCAACCCTTAAAAGAGGTGATAGTGCTATTTTGATTTTTTTTTTCAGGTTGTTTTTCTTTCCGGGTGAAAGGGAAATTAAAGTACTCCCCTCTCCACTGGTTTAGTGACTGTACAAGCAGCTCATATGAAATATTTTCTTTACTTCTTTGTTGAACTTCCGCTACAATGAGCTTATCATTTTGCAGGAGTTAGGGATTCCCAAAAGAGCATTTCTGACTACCCCTTTCCCTTGGAGCTTTGGGCACACAGAGGCAGGGTGACAGGAGCACAACCCTGCACTGCATCACTGCCTCCAGGGCCTGTCCTAATGCTGCCAGTGAAGCACTCCCCCCCAGCACACCGCTGAACACCTCTGCTGCAGCAAATATGCTTTTGTGTCACTTATACTTTCTTTTATAGCTTACTTGGTAAATACAAACATTATGGGTTATTAATCACCTGACGTAGCTTCCATTATTGCTTGGGAGGGAAAGACACATAAAGGGCAATTACATGATCAGGCTACATTTAGTGGTGGTTTGATTTACCTGACTATTCAGTAATGGTCCATGTCACTGAGTAGCTGAGCACGGGATTAGAATTGTGTGGATGGGAATGGGGGCTTTGGACTTCTGCTCTCAAATGGAAGAATTATTTAAATAATAAAACCCTATCACTTAACTTTCCCTTTTCACATGTATAACGCACACCCCATTCAAAGTTTGTTCCTTGGAAGTAAGTCTCAGCAAGCCTCCACCTCCTCCCAATACACTGCAGTCTCTTGTGTAGGTGCTCTGGATCCAACCATTCTCCCCCTCTAGCAGGGGTGTCTGCTCTGGGATAAGGGGAAAGAAGAGAGGATTGTTGTGGCTTTGAGAGAGAGCAAGTAACTGAAATGGGCGTGGGAGGAGCATACTGGAAGGAAAAGATGCAAGGGTAAAAGGCATTACTCTCCTTCATGTATACCTGCCCTGTTGCTGAATCGCGGTCTTTTTATGCAAAACACAGATTATACTCATCACAATATGGGATTTAACAAAACAAACTGCAAAAAACAAACAAAAAATATATAGAAAAACACTATAGCAATGCTGTAGTGTTTTGGAAGTTTATCAATTCACAGTATATTTATTATGCTGCAGTTCACAGTGTGAGCATTGCCAAGCATTCAGAAGTCAGGGTCAGGATTCTCTTGGCTGCAACTAAAATATATTCTTTGCCACATCATTTGATGTAGATACTTATTTGTGCACTCTCATCTGATGTGGTTGTGATGGAGTAAAGCACCGTTGCCATTACAGCAATGAGGAGGCTGCCCAGGGGGAGCCCCTGGGTGCTCCCAGGAGAGGAGGTGCTAGCCAGAACGTGGCTTTTCATGTACAGTTGCTTTAAGCAGGCTCAGTGTCTGCCAAGAGTTTTGCAGCTGCAGCATCAGCCACACTGAGCCCACGAGGAAAACAAAACCCAGCAGATTTCCAAAATACTAACAGCTGGATGCAGATGACATTTCTTAATCCACAAAATATAAGAAAGAAGCCCAACCCAAACCAGCCGCTCTCACACTGCTCTCTGTCCCCCTTCTGATGCTTCCCCAGTTCAGTGGCAGGACCAGGCTAGTACGTTGCACATGAAGAAATGCAACTAGGGGATGGTTTTGGGGCACCTATCACAAATGATGAGAGGGGCAAGAGTTCCTACTGGAGACGATCGCTGTCTTGAACTATACAAATTGCCTCTTTGTGGCCAACTGCAGCCATCTGTATTTCGATCATCCTTCAGATCTCCACCAGGGTCACAGTGATCCAATTCTCTCTGGAGACTCTGCTAGCTGTTGCTGTTAACAGTGGTGAATTCCAGCCCAAATATAAACTGTGCTCTTATTTTTAGGGTAGATTTCAGTCATGTCGAAGGGACCGACTGAGAGGAAAGCCCTCTTGTGTGACCTGTGGCATAGCCAGCATGGATTGTGTTCCCCCCTCACTTTCTGTGTTGACGGGCCCCACAGGGTTCTTGGCTGCTAGCTTGGCCGTGAGGCATAACTGATCTCTGCTTGATGGGACTCTTCCAACGTTAATGATTGCTCCCAGCTCACAATGGGGAGGTTTTCAGTTCCATAATGCTCGTTCAGCCCTCTCCTAGCAGTCACTGCAGCATAAACCTGCTCTGAAGTCACTATGGCTTAGCCACCTGCTTAAACTGAAGCACATTTTTACCTTCTTAGCAGAAAAAGGAAAGCTTTTGGGGTAGTTTTTTTCTTTCCCACCAGTAAATTACTTTCATTTTTCTTAGTACCTAGAGTATTCCTTTCTCTTTACCAGGCACCAGCCTGTTTTGCTGCTGCTGGGCTCAGCAACGTTGTGGCTAGCAGGTAATTCCAGTGTGGTTTGAAGTGTGGCAGATGGCACTTGCTGCCAGGCAGTCCTGCAGTACTGAGGAACATCATGGCAACCAGTGCTGGCTGGGACAGGCTCTGCAGCACATGCTACAGCCCAGAGTCAGTACTCCTGAGTTATGGGGGAGCACAGGTTAGGATGGACAGCCATCCTGTTGCTTCAGCTGGGTTTCTTCTCACCTTGGCTGTCACCACTGTCCTTCACCTACACATTGAGCAAGCACAGCAGCCGGTGGTAGTCAGCCATCAGAGCTGTTCACTAGAGAAGAGATTATAACAGTGCTGTGGAGCATCACTCCATGATGGTGGTGATGGTGAAGGCACACGGTGCTGTGTAGACACACTGTGAGCCTTCCATGTGATGATGCTGCAAAGAGTGTGTGAGGAGTCAGCATTACATGCCCTCCCATGAATTAGCCTTTACTACTGCAAAAATCATCCCATCTGTACTCAGCATCCTAAAGGACAACCCCCAGTTCCTATCATAGGATATCCTCTGTTGGTGTTCCCAAGCACTTGTACCATCTCATCTGTTAGGAAACGCTGGGTACAGCCTAGGCCAGATTCTGAGAGGTGATGCATGCTTGTCTCTTTGTGTATTTGGTTTTTTACAAAATGGCTAGATGTATCATTCACAGTGATTTAATTGAGAGTTATCTACCAAAATCAGCCCTTGCGGAAGATGTCTGGTGGCTTTATACAGTTCCATTATGCTGTGTGTGTGTTAGCTGGGGCATTTCATTGCTGTTGGCAGTCACCCTCCTTCCAGGACCACTCAGAAAGAGTTATGGTGATCTTGGCCTTTAGCTTTGCTACTACTGTGTCTTCCAGCTGTCTGTGGCTAGTTCCCCAACTTCAGGACAAACAGTATTTCCATTCAGTCTGTGTTAGAGCGAATGGCCTGCCAATTGCTTCTGAATGTGTACTGTAGTCAGATGAGATCATATCAAACATAAGCAAGTTTTATCTTTATTTTAGGCAAGAGGGTGTTTTGTCATGATGTGGTTCCAAAGCCTTCGTTGTTTGGTTGGAATTCACCCAGGAAGTGTAGCAATGGATGGTTAAATGCAAACTAATAGGTTCAATATGAGCTACAAATGCAGAGCCTGTGAGCTGGCTGTGCAAACTTGTGTAGGAGAAAGAACATTGTCATACAGCTGATGAGAACTTGGAAGTGATTAGGATGGTCGTTCCAGGTACTTACAGTGTCTTGCAGCATGCCCTTGAGACACTGCAAGGAGCATAATATTTCACCTCCTGCTTGGGTTGCATGGGGATACACAAAACTCTCAGACCTCACAGTTGGAAAATTTGGGATGGCTCATCATTAAATCCTGGGAAGGATTGCTTGGGGCAGTCTCTTTGGGTGGTTGTTCCTATGTCTTGATCTGAAATTGGGATGTGAGGTCTGGAAATAATTGAGGGCTAATTTTTGAACAAATGTAGGTTATTGCTGTTGTGGTGAGGTTGGGAATCGCCCAACTTCAATAGCGCCAGCTGCACTTCAGCTAAAGATAGTCACCTCAGCAGCTATTGGACATCAAGGAGCTCAGTTCTATTTCTGGTAATTAAATCCTTTTATTTCTTTCTTTTTCTTTTCTTTTATCTTCTTTTCTTTTCAAGAACAGTAGTTTTCTTGTTTGTGCCATTGACTCAAATTGAAAGTTTGAAGTTTTTGGATGATGCATATACCTTTTTCTTATACTCTCAAGCTGTTTACTGTCAGACATTCCTGGCCTTTTTGAGGTGAGATGCAAAGTCTGTTGCAGTATCTGCTCCCATAGACTTTTGCACTCCTTTTTCTAGTTATAGGTGTCTCTTATAATTAGTTTGCTCTCTCCGTTCATAATGGTCTCTGATTTGTACATATACTCCATAGTATTATATATTACTTTCATTACTACATTATTTTCTGTTAGAAACCCTGCATAAATGAGAACTCTGTTGTGGCAGATGCTGAGTTGACTCCAAAGGAAAAAAAAAAAGCAGTTCCTGCCTCAGAGGACTGGCAGTCAAAGTGCAAAATAAAAGTGAACAGATGGATGTGGGCAGACACAGAGTATCTTGTATGTGGCACCTCCTTGACATTGTTATATGTAAATTATAACACTCTGGCAATAACCACTTCAATATTTAATGGTCTGGATTCTTTCCAGCTAACTTGGGACTCATAACTGTAGCCCCAAAGTTAGGGCTTGGCTGCTGGACTCCCATTGCCAAGACCTGCAGACCTCTCTAGTGGTGCCCATTGCTTCCTGTTGCCTGTGGAGGCAACCAGGGCTCCTAAAACAGTGCTCACTGTTCAGTGCCTAGCAGAAAGGGGGGATCAATCTTACCCCAAACATTCATTTGCTGAAGGACGTGGAGTCATGATAGAAAAATAATCTGTGTACAAAAGTGATTTCATGTGTTTTTCACTAGGAACACTTTGCCTACTGCCCATAGTCCTCTTTAAAATAAAGCACATAAGAAACATATGCCTTCTTCGTGCTCCTCGTTCCAAAGTTGTTTGTGGAAGCAGAGTAATTGCAAGCAGAAGGTTATTTGCATGCTGGTTCTAGAGGAGACTTTGGTTTGTCTGGCAGAATTGTTCATAGCCACTTGTGCATCTCCCTTGTTACCTTGGACAGTGATTTTCTGCTGGCTGTTTTCTCCTGAGAACCAGGCTCAAAATTCAGTTCAGACACGTTTGGAGGGAAACTCAGTTTGCTGGAGAGGCCCAGATTCTGCAAGAATGCACAAGCCCTTCAATGGGGATGCTTGCAAAGTTAAGACACAGCAGAAGATAAGATGCCAGAGAGTTAGAGCCAATAAATAGTTTTGTGGATTAATGGACATAAGTGCTGGTGCTCAAGGGAGGAAAATAGATTATATTATGGACTGTTCATCCCCTGTAAAACTGCCTAAAGGGAAGGGTAATATGGTTTGTTTCCCCTTAATTAAATATTTGTTAAATGGTTTGTTTCCCCTCAATTAAATATTTGTTCTGGTAGTTTCTTTGTGACAGAAATAAAAAAGCAGCAGCATTGCCTATTCTTGTTTCTTTCAGCTAATCCTGAACATGCTGTAACTCTTCTTCAGTTCCTACCCCCCAATTATTTCCTGTAAAAAAATAGCTTTCTCCCATTTATTCTCTTTCTCTTCTTTATAGAAGCATTTTGCTGAATGACTCATACCTCCTCTTAGTAAATATGTTAAGTCTAGGAGAATGATGAAACTGCAAAGTGACATGTGAATAAATAGTGCCACTGCTAGCATGCTTTTCCTGCTGGCAGTTCCTATTTTAGAGGCATTGTGGTATCATCAATTTCATTAGCTTTTAAACCCTGAGGTGCAAGCTACTGTAGGAAAAAGTCATCACCACCCTCCTTTGGTTTTGCTGTTTCTAATCTAAAAGAAGTATGCTTTAATGCCAAATGCCACTGCTTATCTCAGCATTTATGTAGCAAATTTGTAAGGTCCACACTGTGCACACAAAAGTAAATGTGAGAACAGTTCACCCCTGTGCTTTGCACCAGCAGTTGCTGCTGCAGAGTTAGATCAAGAGTTAGGAGTGGCAAAATGAAGATTTTCTTCAGCTTCAGTTCATCAGCCTAATAGTCCTGTATTGGTTTAGCCAAGTGATGTGGTTTAAGAAGATGAACTCCTTCCCCTTCTGGTAGAAGTTCTGTATATTTATTTATTATGTACATATTCTGCTTGGGATATTTCACTCGGTTAACTAAAACTAAATACAAGCTTCATCTCTTCTCAGTAACTTGCTACCTATCAGCTAGAGAGAGCCAACTGCATGACTCAGACACGTGTCCCTTCCCTTGCAATTTCAGCCAAAACTATCTGGCATCTGAGCACTGCAGAATGAAAGTCATATCTAAATATATGTGAGCAGAAAGAAAGTCAGTTAAAAAAAGACTTTGTTATGGAAAGCTACTACAAACCGAATCCACGGTGGCCTGGAGTTCCTCATCACACCCAGGCTGATCTAGTTTTCCACTTTCAAGGTACTCTTCCCAAAGCGGCTGCTGGCACTCGTAAAAGAACTGCACATATTGTTGCAGTTCCTTTATGCCTTACATGTAGTGACTAAACAGATTTAAAGGGTTTATCTAGTAAATAAACAGGATATTCATCATCATCTTAGCAAATTTAATAATACAAGAGTTTTTACTTCATATTCATGTGATTCCCAGCAGTGTCAACATTAATATTCAGAGCCAGTTCTTTGTCAGGTAACCTGTGAATGAGATTGGCAATGCCTGGCACTGGGTGCTACCTTGAATGTGTTCACTTTCAGTATGTGCAGCACAGTGGACCAGGCAGAAAGAAGGTTCTGAGAATGAGATTTAAAGAAACACCCCAGTTTGATGGCGTGCCTCCTCCCATTGTACTTATGTAGTGACTAAGATGCAACTTCTCCAAATTAGGGTTTTTACATCAGGGGGACTGACCCTACAGATGAGCTCCAAGGGCTTCTCACAGTGATATGCTGAAGCCGAAGGGAGCATGAGTGAAAGGGCATGAAATTGTGCCTGAAGGTGCACTTTCCTGCTTGGTAGCTGATATGGCTTCCTCCTCCAGTCAATGTGTAGGCAGGGTTTGCACCTACCTTAGACTCTTCTGATAAAAAACCTGATGACTAAATACTGAAATCTACCAAGCAAACAGGAAATCACACTCTGGAGCAAAAATTGCTTTCTCTTGGTGTTCCAGCCAACAGCCCAGGATGAGAAAGCTCCTGCATGTGTGCATGTGTGTCCTACAAGTGCACGTGACCCCAGCTTCCTGGTTGATGGAGAAGGTGCCTAGAAAAGTTAACTTACTGATTTCCAATAAACTCAAACAGGGATCAAATGGATTAAATAACTGAAAGCACAAGTGGCACCAGCTCAGCCTTAGAAGTCCTCCATTCAGCTTATTTTAGGGCAACATTTGGCACCTCTTTTTCCAGGAGAGTATGTGAATTGTAAGCTATATAGTTCTCCCATATATTCCTTGCACTTCAGATTTCAGTCCTCTTGCTACAGGATCTCAGTAAACTGGTTTCTCAGGGAACTAAGCAACCAGTTAACACCCAAGTCTTTTCTTCACTGATTAACTGTGTGAAAGTCCTCTGGCCATGGAAGCGTAATGATTTTTTGCTAATCACTTACAGGTTCAGGTGCAACTTATTACTGATTTACAAGATCGTGGCCACTTGTGTAACAAGCTGAAGTGAAGCATGGCAAACTAGGACAGGCACCCAACAGCTCTGTGTGCAGCAAGTAGTACAGGGAGAGCAACACACATTTCACGTATCTCCACTACTGCAAACTGCTTTGTTTCCCTTTCCTTGTAACTGGTCACTTTGCTTTGTGATGCTGAGGAGGACTTGGCTGGAGGGAACTGCAGAGTAAGAACTTGTGACTGAGGATAATGCATGAATAAACAAAAGCAAAGGGTTGCTTGTCGAAAAGAAGTTACTCAGGCTACCAACTGTCTGGGGATACCAGTCCCAGACTTCTTGCACAATCAGTGGAGAGAACATCTGTGAAGCTTCTCACAAGTGCTACCCCAGAATCACCCAGGACAAGGCATCCAGGGCTGAGGGATGCTCCTTAGTCTCCTGACTTTAGATTCCATACAGCAAAGTCAGAACAGGTCACTGTCTCCAAAGTGCTGTTACCTATGTTGGCTCAATTTCCTAATAGAAATACTTATGACCTAATTCTTAGAGATGAGGACTGCAACATTGACTGGCATTTATAGGTTTAAAGGTTTTAGGCTGGTAACTTAAATTGTTGCCTGTTAGTATTTTTTAGAGTGCCTAGGTGAGCTCAGCACCTCATGCCTTTGGTAGTTTGAGATCTAGACTACCTAAGGACTTTAAAACGTCCTTGTAGGGACTTCAGAAAATGATTGCTCTCTGCTACATCCACATATTTAGTATAAGCTCATTCAATGCACGTCATCATTTTGGGCTTTTTTCTGTTATCTAGGCATGTATTATTGAAGTTTCTTGAGTGTGACCTTCACAATCTTTCTGTGCTTTTCAGACCAAAGCAAACCAATAATAAATCTGGTCCTTCAGGGCTACCATGGACTTGGCCAAGGCCATATGGCAAGATGATGATACAGGAGAGGTCCAGGCCCTGGAGTCCCACTGTCCAGTCTTCTGCTTTAACCACTAGGTCTTGCTTTTTTTTTTCAGTGCAGGCTGTTGATCTTTACGGGAACTGCACTGGTAATAGTGAAAGTACTTAGAAAATCCTTGCAGTTTCTGGGGTAGTGCCATGGAGAGATTTGTGTGTTATTTCCTTGATAGATTTGCTGTGTAGTGCATTTAGGACACTGATCATTTTTAATTTGTTTTTAGCAGAAATGCTATCTTTATTTTCTGCTCTTTTCTTACAGGCACACACAGCTTCCTGTTAAAGATTTTGGGTAGGATAGCACCACAGATACTGATAATTTTATCTGTGCAGCTTACTTTGTAACTAGATTGAAATATAAGGGAAGGATATGTAAATGTCAACAGTGAAATCCAGATCCTGTGAATCACAAGGAACTTAGATATTGATTTCATTTGGGACAGGCTTCAGCCAAAAATATGCATTTTATTTAGATCCTGTTTTCCATCAGATATCTATGTAACACTGTTAAATTCATGGAAAGATGCCAATGGGTTTTGAGTCTATTGAAACTATTATAGCAAAAATGCATCATGGGTCTTGAATTGCCACTTAGTTTGAGATCAGGAACATCTTCCAAGAGTTTGCTTAATTCATGGAGATGACCTGATTGCTGTTGGGCTGGATGGTGTAGAAGAGGTGTACAGTTTACACATGCCTCATAGATTACAAGCAGCACAAGGAAGGAAGGATGTGGGGTGCATCTGTGGGCATTATTTCAATAGGAGTAAAATTTTTTTTGATGTAAAGTAAATGTAAAGCTTTACAGCCAAGTGCCTCATACTTATTCTATGTTCTCATTTTCCAGAAACAAAGCCTTTCATTGCTGTTGATTTATAAAGCAACCCCTACACATGCACCCAGTGTTTTTCCCCAACACAGTTTGTTGGGTTTGGGCTCGTTGTGCCTGATACACCTAAGTTTGTATTTACCAGTCAATTAGTTGCTCTACTTGCATGTGCAAAAGCTGATTTTCCAGGGTGCAGAATATAAAATAGGCTGTGTACTGAATGGTAGGTTCCAGTGTGCAGTCTGTGGGAGCCAAGTAAAATATTTCTTTTCTATATATAGCCACCTGAAATCAAGCAGCAAAGATACTTCTGAATCTTGCACTCAAAACTAGCTTAGTTTTTAAGAGGCACTTTTCCCTCCTTAATATTACAACTTCTTTTATTACCACATGGTTTTGCAGACGTGCCAAATGCTCTGGGGATGAATTTAAAAGAAATCTAAAAAGATCAGACAAAACTGAAACAGAATTTTAAATATTGCCATTTTATGAGAAATAAAAATTGCTTTATTTCTGTTGGAAGCAAGGACTGTAACTTTCATAATTTGTTTGCACATATCTTTCCTGTTCTTTACAATTACGGCAAAGTCTGCTTTACATGGCCACTGTGGTTAGATCTCTTATTTAAAAGGGACTGACGTTTGATCTGGCATAAATGTGTCACGCTTGATTTGGCCCACTAAGATGCTAATATAACTGAATTTTGCAAAAGGCAGTGACTAGTCTTTGACCTGACTTCCAGCATGGACCTCCTGTGCCTCTGAAGTCTCAGACCAAATGATCAGCATTTTGCATGTTTTGTGATCAATTCAAGAGTGTAATTTTTTGCATACTTCAGATAATATCAGTTGAGAAAAGAGGGGGAAAAGTAAAATCTAGTGCTGGATCTGAGCAAACAAAAAGGTCAGCGGTTAAGTTCTGCCTTATGTATGGTATATGCTGAAATGTCCTGTTAATAAATTAAACCACCAAATGAAAGAGTAGCTGAAAACTGTAACATTTGGCCTTGCAACACAGGTCAAAGGTTACCTTTTTTTTCTCAAAAATGGTTTTGCAAATCTTTTTCAGAGCTGATAGATACACACCTTAGCTGGATACAAAACATTATATGAGAAAGAATGGCTGTGATCTTTGATCCAAGCAATCAAAAAGAAAGGTAATTAGTGTTTTTCTGCCTTTTCTCCAGCTGTGTGTTTCTCTTAACCTTTATTTATTTTTTATAATTAAAAGGTCATGCCCCTTTTTATTTGGCTTAAAGGGTTTTTTTCATTCTTCTTCTTCCCCAGTTGTGTACCACAGAGCTGTCCTGAAGTAGCTGGGGCCTGGTGGGCAGGGAAGGAGAGATGGGGTTGTGCATGCTTGGGCTAAAGCATCCTGTTCTTCCCTGGCAGCATCCAGAACTGTGTTAGGACCATGGTTTGCCTGGTCACGTTTGGAGGGCACACTAAAAATTCAGGGTTCAACTTTCCTCCCCAGGCCCTGTTACACCTTTAGTTCCTCCCTGCGTGCCTCGTGTTTGCTTTGCATGTAAACCACTTTTTGGCCATGTCAGTGGCACAAATGTGGAATATCGCAGGAGCCCACTGGAGCTGAGCTTTGCCTCCTCTGATGAGACCCTCAGTCTTGCAGGATCCCCAAAGGGCACAAGACCCCAGCCATTGCCATGGGTATAGTGCTTTGACTACATCGACTTCATTGGTGTTACTCCAGAATAACACTAGTGAAGTTGTTATTCTGATGCGTGTGTGAATGTGTGTGCATGCATGCTGATGAGTGTGTGTGCATATATAATCAATTACAAGGAGCCTGACTCATTGCCAGCTAAAATTGGAGGCTGTTTTCTGTCTCTGGACTACTAGTTGAAGCTTGGTATTTAATACAACCCACTATCATCCCGCAAGTGAATACACTCCAGATTTCTATCTGAGAGGATGTGAATTAGAGTCTTAAATGTCTTTGAGGACTGGAGCCTGAGAGACTGACTCTAACCCATCAAAGATGAGTGATTAGCAGAACGTAGACATTCTCCCATGATTTCAGCCAGCCCCTTGCATTCAGTTAACTTGGGGATCTCCAAGCACCAGGGCTGTTGTAATATTTATACAACAGCAGTATCTAGCAGAGGATATGCTGAAGAGATTCAGGCCTCACTAGGCATTTCCTTGGTCAGCTGTAGCTTCAATATCCTTTTTTATGATTTAATCTTTCATTAATTTTGCATATGTCCTTATGGCTCCATTTAATCAGTTCTGTCATTAAATAGATCAATAGATGTGTGCTCTAGAGCTGCCACGTGCCAGGCACCTTAAGTAACAATATTTTATTTATTAATCACATCATCTCCATTTCTTCTCAGGTTGCAATGAGCAAATAATGAGAACTGATACTTGGGATATGTTTTAATCATGCTACCAACAAAGACAGGCAGGAGTTCAGAATAGCAAGTTCAGCACATGAGCTCAGCTTCCTCTGAAATTCAGATATATCTCAGAGTACTGATTTTGTTCATCCTACTTGTTCAAGCCCAAGTCACTGAGACTACACCTGGATCTGGATCCATGTGCTCCCAAATCTGTAGCAGATCACCAAAGATGTGTAATTTCACTAGACTTGGTCTGGAGGTGATTCCTAGATGTGAGAGAGATACTTGCCTTGGGATCCAGTCCTGTTATGTTTATATATTCATTACATTTAGGGGCTCTGGTTGTAGATTAGGACTTTTTGTGTTGGGACGATCATTGATTTACACATCTTTCTCTTAGAGCTCCCAGACTAGTGTTGCCCAGCTTAAACTCCACCTAACTCCCTCACCTTTAGGCTTTAAGTGAGATTCAGGCCCACTGATACAGGAAGCTCTCTGGTTATTCAAATGCTTACAACAAAACCTCAATTTGCTGCCTGTAAGAGCTTGCCCAGAGAGAGCCTGGCTGTGCTAGAGCATGGTCCTGCAGCCCATCTATGGCGTTAATGTGTCATACAGTTCCCATGCAACTCTTCAGCTCTTTTCAGACTGTAGTACCCCTATAACCTCAGCCCACAAAACACACTGCTGACCTCCCATGCAGCACACAGGAGGGAAAGTGAAGTTTCCAGGCTGAGTAAGCCTTTTACCACACCATCTAACCTGCCTGGAGCCAGCCAGCGGAGGTCCCTGCACTAGCTGGGCTCCAGGCCTGTGGTCTACTGTTGCTGCCCAATAGATTTCACTTTGCCTAAAGCTCAGGCTGAGAAACTGAACCAAAACCAGACCCCTCAAAAGGCTGCAGTAATTAATGGTAACTCCATTTAATTACCTGCTCGTTTTTCACTTACCAGTTAACCCTTCCTAGACAAAGATGACTGACTGCTGGTTCTGATATAGCCACTGCTGGTGGCTGTGTTAAATGAAATGTATTCAGTCACACAAGGCACTCTAGCTGCTCAAACAAACGTGTTGATAAGTAGATCAGCCTGCAATCTCAGCCCACTTGTCTTTAGAAAGGAAATGACCCTGTAAGAGTGGGTGCCCACTTCTTTTACCTCACTGCTATTTTTAGCTGAGGCTGTGAAAAATTTCCATTGAAGACTTGCTCCTCTCATTTCCTGGGCAGAGCAAACAGGAAGCTCTTCTGGCTGAGCTGAAGGAGGGGTTTTGCCTAAAAGTGGACCAACCTCACCTCCCACTGGTTGCTTGCTTGCACTGCAGAGCAGCAGCACATCAAATACCCCACATACGTGCTTTATTAGCAAGAATTCACCCAAAAGGCTCGTAGAAGCCTGCAGGTGATTGAGGCAGGTAGAAAGCTGGGCAGCAGGAGAAGACAGGAGTTCTGCTTTCAGCCGTTCTTTTTCATCCATGTCCTTTCCAAGAGGCTGGAATTAGAAAGAGCTAAACTCTGGGCTGTTAACAGTGGGATTTTTGACCATGGGGGGGGGTGGGGGTGGGGGTGGTGGTAACTGCCCCACATGGCACAGGCTACAAGGTCCTTTCAAGAGAATTTAGTGTTCCTGGGTATGCAAGCTCCCTGTCCTCGCATCAAGCAAGCACCTAGCCATGATGTGTGTGAATACTTAGTCCTTGAGGAGTACAGCCCACCTCAGCAGGCATCCATGAGGGTCAGCTTTGGTTTGAGTTAGTCCTTGTCTTAGCCCTTAAATATCAAGAGGAAGAAATCGTTTAAATCCAGGGCCTGAAACCATAGAAAATTTGGTCTTCTGGTTTTAAGGCAAATTTGCCAAAGTAGAGAAACAGTTTCCAAACTGTGGACCCCCTTGGTGAATACAGCACCAAGGAGCTGAATGTGAAATGGAGCTCCAAACCAGGCAGTTCTGATGTTTCTGAATCAAAATACCATGTTCTAGGTCTCTCCTAATGGAAGTGCAGCCTAGAAAGCGATTTGCTGTTCCAGGAGGTGCCAGGGGCTGCTTTAGGCAAATACGTGTGACAGGAGAGAACGGCTGTTGTAGATAACATGTAATATTGTTCTGATTTTTAAAACAGAGAGCAGAGTTCTTCAGTGTCTTCTCTGGAGCTTTCTTAACAAGCCTCTCGGCATAGCAGTGGTGCATGGAAGTTTGCTTATACTACAGTCTGCAAGCGAACTGTAATAACAATGTAGAGTGAACAGAGTCCATAGCAATATTTAGGAAACAACCAAACAAGAAAACCACAAACAAAAAGCGTGCCACTTTTCCACCAAATTTCAATCTTTGTATTTTCATGGCTGTCCATTTTATTTTCTTCAAACTTGGCCTTTTTCTCTTCAAAATATTCTTATTTCAGCCTGCTGAAGATGTTAAAGTGCTCAGAGACTTATAGGTTTTCCCTTTTTACCTTGGGTAAAGGAAGTGTCCGTGAAAGAGGGAAGGCGTTGTGTACATGAGGGATGTAGCATGTACTGGAGACATGGTACAGCTTCTCAGTTGTGTTTTTATGGTACTCGAAGCATGTTGAACACAGTGTAAACCCCCTCTCTCTGTTCTTTATCCTGTGCCTTCCAAAAATATGTAGTCTGGGTAAACTGGACTAAAAGTTTATGGTTTTAATAAAGTTATGTTATAAATATAGAGGGGATGTTTTCAGCTGAACAGCAAACTGCCCAAGGATTTCTTTTACTTCTTGTGATTTGGAAAGTGCTCTAATATTTCTTTGTCTTCTTTTATTTCACAGTTAATGAAATTATCAGGAAGGAATTTTCTGGACTCCCTGCCAGAAATCAAACATAGAAGAAGAGATCTGTGTGACAACTTTTACTGAATCCTTCCATAACTGACCTCTTAGGTCCTTCCAATGCCCCTGCAACCTCCTGCTTCCTTAACTCTTCATCTCAAGGCACCAATTCAATGCAAGGAACAATGTATTGGCATCAAGCTGACAGCCTTGACTAAGCAACTTGCCACCTCTCTCTGTAAACATTGAGAAGGACACCCTTCCTTTCGTCCAAAGATCGTATTGTTCTCATGCAACAGCGCATCTGTCTGAGGAAACTCTTCAAGCCTGCTGCAAAATATCTGTCTATATAGATCTATCTTAGTAATAAGGGAGAAGGGATATGTCACTCCTGAACACAGCACAAAGCAAGCGAGGTTATATCTTAGTGCTTATTTGGGTGGGGTGGGAAATGGGGGAAGAAAGAGTAATATATTCCATAAAAGAATAACACCAATTTGCGGTTCATTAACAATGACTTGCCCTCCAGGTCTCAAAGCCCTTTCAAGACATTTTACTGCTGTAGGAAACTGAGGCAACCGAAACTGGCTAAGCCTTTATCCAGCCTGGAATCAAAAGCCATTTTTGTCTGACTCTGAGCACTGTGATCAGTACTTCAAACAGTAGATGTCAGCTGAATCCAGGAGTTTTCTTCATTTTTCTTGTCAGACTGGATAGGAGTTTGAAGGAGAGGGGTGCTCACAGAGAGCCAGTGAAGAGAGAAATTCAGCAGCTTTAACACCTGTCCCAAGGTAAAATAAACCCAGATAAAACAGAGGTTACTATATAGGAGTCCCAGTAAATTCAAAGAGTTTATGATTGATCCTCATTAATGTTTAGGCATTGTATGAACACATCTTATTTTCTCTCTGCTGAATTGTTGCTGTTTCTTTTCCTATAGAACCCACTATTGGCTTGTAACTTGTCTCATTTAGCAGCTGTAGCATTTAACCACACAAGCTGCAGAGGAAAATAATTGCATCTTACAGAAATCATCAGTTGCATGTTACAGAAGCCATATGTTCCAGAAAAAAATACACACTTATATTCACCTTGTTTCTTTAGCTTTGCAAAGCTACCAGCAATTTCTCAAAAGGTTAAATTTCCATGTGAGTTAGTATGTTATGTTCTGCTTCATGTGTTTGTTAGAATATACTGTATTGGCCCATGCTTATCACGATAAAGGGTAACCGCTGCCATCTGCAGTTGAACAGCTAGCAAGTTTATAACATTTTGGTGTGGCATTACTAGCACAGTGTGATAAAAAGACATCATGAGTGGATAATCAATGTACAGTAGAAGATAGCAATAATATTGTAGGGGAAATGTAGTAATCTTTTTTGGTTTTGTAAATGAGGAATGCTGATACTTTTAAGCGTGCAGAGCCGGAGCTCTGTTCTAGGAAACTGAAACTACCCTGTTTTCAGTTGTTTCACAGTAAACTTTGCTGAATACCAACGTGCCCACATGCTCACAGCAGGAATTAGGTTGTATGAATACAGCAGACCAGAAGAGCAGCTGCATAATTTGTTCCCCAGTAGTGCAGAAAGATCTCACACAAACCCTGCAGAGCACTTGGTTCAACAGAAATCATTTCAGGAGTGTTGAGAATAATGTGTTTTGTACCACTAAAAGCTGGCACTTAAATTCTACAAAGTCTTAATTTTTAGAGTGGGAGACAGAAGATTAGACTTTCCAGAACACCTGACCTAGGCTCAGCTATAATCTTGTATCTTAAATCTGAATTTCACAAGAGAAGCTCTAATCTCTGGATTTAACCAAGCCTAGATCCAGAACTAGCTCAGAGCCTTTCCTGACTGCACATCCCAAACTGGTATTAATAACACAACTTGGGGGGAGTTGCTGCTTCTTTCCCCCCAGAAGTACTGCTAACATCTGCCAACAGCACCAGAATAAGCTGGCCTTCTTTGTGAGATTCAAATCTTCTATCACCAAAAAGTGTCTCATGCTAGTGCTTATATTGTGAGCTGCACACAGTAAGAATGGCAAGATACCCCAGTGCCTGCAGAGATGAAAATGGCTTTTTTTTTCCTGGCTGACTTCTACAGAGACAAAACTGAGTCTCAGACTAGCTCAGAGGAATTACTGATTGTAGTATGCAACACTTGTATAGTGCTTTAACTGGCTCGCATGCCTCAAATTAGCTACTTTGGACTGTTTTAGAACTGCCAATGCACCAAAATCTGACACGTAGTATGGATTTTTGATGCAGTCAGTCTGATGGGTTTGACAATTTAAAAGAAATCCTCAGGACAGAAGTTGTCTGTCAGAAGTTCTTTGCTGCAGCTGAGTAAAAGAACAGATGAAATGTGTCTGCTGCTTTCATAGCATTCAAGCTTGGACATACCAAAAAGACCATTTAATTTTTCCTGATCCGACCTGTAAAGTATAGGGGAAACTTAAAACACACCAAGCCGAAAAGCCACAGAGAAAAAAAAATCCCCAAATAGGTGACATACATAAACTTTTTTCTTGCTGGATTTTAACTAGACTAGCAAACAACATTAAGGGCTTTTCAAATCAGAAGGCGCACTGATGTAGTTTAAAAATATTTCTGCTTATTTGGTGATTGTCCATAGCAACTGCTTATCAATAGTCCTCTGTATGCAGCTGAATGGCTGATCTTGAAGTCAGATAACGCACAGCAAATGTGTTGGCAACTTTCCTCCTGCAGTGTGCGATTGCAGTATGTAAGTTCATGATGCAAACTGAGTTTTACTTTTGTATTTTGCCACTGTTCCCGACTGATCGTTTAAACATCTTCCTCCTCTTTTTACTATACAGCATAAATGTGTATGGCAGGCAAGAAAAATGTGGACTCATAGCAAAGGCTTTTTGGCATTCTAAGGGACCCAGGCAGGCAAAGCCCTGAGCCCCTGCACTGCTCCATCAAAGCTACTTTGCAGGATGCATTCATGAAACATGCACTCTTTAACAGAAAGACAAGTTTTCCACTGCTCTTCTGTGTTCTTTCAGGCACTTTGCTATAAAGAGGGGGAGAGGACTTGTTATTTAATGGGCTATGAGTGCTTTATTCATGCTTGCAGTAGTTGTATTTCTTCCTCGTTTTAATGCATAGATATTAATCTGTGTGTTTGTGTCAGTGCATATACATATATATTTATATAATATAACCATATATATATATCTATATGGATATATTATATACATATAATTATATATGAACACACATTTCCCTCCCCCCCCCACTTACAAACTTGGGGCATGATCCTGTAATTGGCTCCAGTTGTCCGGACATATCCAGGCGCATGAAGCCAGCTACTGGATCGAGGGTTCATAAAATGTATATAATATAGACTACATTTTAGTGGTTTTATTTACAGCTACATGAGGTCAGGCTGTGCTACTCTATCTGCTTTTACATACAACCGTTAGTTAAATAATACAGTTTTAACCAATTTTATATTTATTTCCAGAGAAAAGACTATCCTCAGACATAGTGTTATGCATTGGTGTATCTTTTTAAAAAGAAAACTGGTATGTTAAAAGTATATAGCTAGGCTGAAGAACTTTGAAATATACAGTACTAAATTATTTCCTGTTCTTGCTGAGCAGTGATTTTCCAGTATTAATATTTTGTTACTTAATACAACTTTCTCTCTTTCTGTAGAAGCATTAGCTTAACCTTGGAAGAGTTAATACCATTTTGTGAGTAATTTGTTCTCACTTTATCTGGAAGATAGCCATATTTGCACATGAGGAAACTGTCTTTCCTCAGTTATCTGAATGTTTCACCACAGTGCCTTCCTGCCATTGTACCAAAGGCCTCCAAATATATTCTCGACAGGGTGAACAACTCTAATGCATTTTCCATCAAAGTTATACCATGTGAAGTGCATGGGGCTCGTTGGAAATCAGAAGTTCATCTCTTTCTTTTTTTGTGTGTGTGTGCATTTTTTTTTTACTTCCATTTTTTTTTTTTTTCATCCAAGCTTTGGCTGCAAATACAGGATGAGCTTCTATAAACTTCTGCATCAAGTATATGAATACATAGACAAAAATCATCATTCGTGATATGTAAACAGCCTGAGAGTGGAATGGGAGTGGACAGATACCAGGAAGATTTGGTTTTGTCAGTGAGTGTTGGAAGTACAGTTTGTCAGGAGAGTAATAGCTTGTGAAGATACTTGCAATGAAATATGAAGTCCCAGTTTTGTTTTTCTCCATGAGAATGAGCAAATGTCAGATCTGAACAGCAGCGATGGAATGAAAGTGTCTAATGTATGTGTTTTTTTATTGGTAGAAAGAATGTAGAAGAGCCGTGGTTTTTGCACTTGCTTTATTTGTATCCATGTAAATATGTATCACTTCCATTCTTCCTGTAGGAATACAGCATTTTCTGAATGTAGAATATTTCCCAAACCAGCACTATGTTATTCTCTATTGTATAAAATGCTGCTGCTTAAGAACGTATCTAAAACAGTTCTCAAATTAGCTAGCATGGGTTTTTTTTGAAGTATATTTTGTAATCCGTATCTTTACAAAAAAGTGTCTATGCTTTTTGTCTGACCAAATATGCAACACCTTTTGAATTAAGGATAGTATTTATAAATGATCGATTTTCATTTTCTGAGTGTATTTTCTATGCAATTGTTGTGGAATTGTTATTGTCCTAAAAAAGATGCATTGGATAAATTTTCCAAAGACTTCAAAGACAGCTTTAAACACTTCAGAAATATGTTTCTAAATATTTCAGTCTGTCTTTTCCCCTTGCATTTATTTCCAAATTGCTACTTAATAGGGAACAATTATCTGCCAGATGGGATTCAAGAAAATGGCTGTCTTAATTTCAAATCTTACATCGATTTGGTTCTTCATAAATTTTGCACCCCTTAAAATCTTCTCGTGTTCTAATTGATCTGTGATTGTGAGTGTATGTTACTTATATTGCATATTGCACTAGGAAGGGATGCCAGAGTTGGGTTTATCCTGGGTGAATTGCAGCTTCTTCAGAAATCAACTGTTTTCCTCATCGTTTACATCGCAGTGATTTCTTACCTGTAAATAAGGCATCTGTCTGCCATCACATGTGGAAAGTTAGAATTCTTTATTCATCTCAGTTCAGAATGAATAATTCACCTTTTTGAAAGTTTGACAGAAGATTGACATCTGTCTTGTTTAATGCCTGCTACTTTAGAACTGCAGCAGGTGACAGCTGGTAGCAGTCTGTCTAACTACCAGTCAGTATCTAATCTACCATGGGCTGTTTAAGATTTGTTTAGTCATTTGTGTTGTTCCTGGGGTACAGAAACCCTAAATTGGTACCTGGCCCACATCATGATAAATTTCAGATGAAGGTGCTGGTACTGTCAGAGATTATACAGGCTGCAAACATGGTTATCTGGGGAACAGTTAGGGTTTTGAGTTTCTTCTTAATAACACTCATAAAATAGCAAAACTGCCTGGAAAATTCTAGAATGAGTGAGCCACAATAATGAATAATGATGTATGTGTTTGTAATAGCTCAAAAATCACAGATGTGGTGTTGGAATAATCAGTTATTCCAGGATAAACTGCCGTTATTTTACTGATGCTTATCAGTACCTTACTACACAGGCAGTGTGGTGAGATCTGGGACTAGAGAATCAACATACAGGATGAATAATGGTGGCCTAATTGGGACTTAACATATGTGTGCGTGTGTGTATGAGTTTGTGTAATTATAAAGCAATCCTCCCTCACTGAAATCCAAACCTCCTTGCTGAAGCCCTGCCCTGTAAGGTCAGGTAAAGCCATATGTTTATAGATACACAAGTGAGCAATTGTCACTCCAATCATCCTAACAGATGTCTTTGTAGTCAGTTTGTTTTAAGGTTTAAGATTTAAGTTTGTTTAAGCCTAAGTTTTAAGAATTGAAAAGAGATTTGTATCATTCACATTCCTACAACAACATTGTTAACCTCCAATGTAATGAGTTTTTGCTATCTGTAAAATATTTTTATATATTGCCTGTACTATGGTAGCTTAGCAATAAATGAAAGGATATCAGCTGCTGCATGAGTGTTTGGTCTGTTCTTACATACCTTTATCGCCTTTGATAAAGTAGTATCAAGGGGTGACTCATCCAATGGATAGTTGTCCTCATCACCTTCCTGAATACTCACAGAGACATGTGTAAGGATTTCAGAGTGTGGAGCACTTTGCTAATGAGATGCCCAGTACCCCTCTGCATTAAGACTTCGCTCAGTTTCTGTAGATGAGATGATAGATCGATTCATACAGTGACAATTCTATGGACTTCATTTTCTCTTACTGTGTGTTTTCAGTCTATTTTTCCATTCCCACCAGCACCATCCCAATAAGAAGCAGTAAGCAAACCACATCAACAGTTTTGTCCTAAATACAGCTATAATTGTCATCTGTGTAAATGTCCTTCTGCATCAGTATGTGCTTTTTTGGAGACTGGGGATGTACACCATTTAGTTTTTTGTTCATCTAAATCTTAATTCTTCATTTCTCTACTGGAGACACTAAAAGATACATTCTCCTACTGCTGTGCTGGAAGAATGCCCAGAGCCCATTATGTCTCAGTAGGAGTCAAGTTTATACAGTGTACAATTAAAGACATTTACCTTAACAAAATCAATATTATCCTTTGCATTTAAAAACAGAGAATTCAACCCATATTTGATGCATTTGTTGGACAGAGAGCAAGAGCTTTACTTTGCTTATTCACAAAAGCCTCAGCAAGCACCATGTGGAAGTTCTTAACTCCCAGTACACTGTACAAAGGCTGGGAAGCTCATAAACCAGACAGGGTTCGCCAACAAAGAAGCTGTTACTGGCTAGGAGAGGACATTTTATGATGAGCAAATATATGGCACACAGGATTTGAGCTTTATTCAGCAACAGGAAAATTTAAGTAACCTAACCTGGAAATTCCACAGTTAAGGGCTGAGAACTTGAGCACCTGACCTGATACTCTGGCTTTAATGTATATCTTGGGTCCAAATGAAAAGACTACAACAGTATCCCAGATTTTTGGCTGAATGGGAAATTTCCTGGATTTTGTAAACTTAACTCTCTCCTTTATACCCCTTCAGCACAGCTGACTTTTCTTCCCCTGATTTACTTTTCAGGGTAGCAGCAAGGAATTAAAATCCGTGTTTCTAATGAACATCTGGGTTTCGTATTGAGAACTCGCTTGCTCGCGTGCTCCATTGTGTAAATAGGCGATTTACAAGTTCTTTTATTTCTTTGTTTTTAATACAAATGTAATTTACTCGATTTAGGAAGCTGCCTTTCAGCTTCATACCAGATTCTTTTCTCAATACATCACCACTGGCTTGCTCAGGTGCCCATGACCTGCTGCTAAGGGAGTTTTGAAGGAAAGGATGAGCCCCCAGCAAGCACTGGCCTCATCCTCCCTATCCCTGCTCACCCACTGTGGGCCATCTCCCCGTGAACATCAGCTCATTGAACTAATGTTGGAGAGAGGCTTAAATCATACTTATTCATCAATTTAGGGAAGGCCACAGCTACTAAACGGAAGGGCAAGACTTCTGGCACAGCAAAACTGCTGAGGTTGTGAGGCCTGTGGGAAAGGGGAGGCAGGAGAAGTGGGCAGGAGCTGCACTGCGTGTGGGAGCAGGTTCTTGCACGGGCTCACCCTTGATGGCCCCAGCTGAAGTATGTGGCCACGCAGCCGTACCCTGCTAACACCAGCCCCATGGAGCTAAATTCCACCCCAAAGGATGAATCCCAACTGCTGCACATCAGCACAGCTCAGCTTGCTCACTGAGTGCTTGCAGGACAGTGAAAGACCAAAGGAGATGGTTCTGGCCCCGTGCAGTTGGCCAGCCCAGACTTCACCTATTTTATTGCCTATTTTAGCATCAAAGTGAGTCTTTGGCATCGCAGGGGGCAATGGAGCGATTGCCCAATGTCCCCAGTGAAGCTGCAGCCCCTTCAGGCTCATCCCCATCTGTTGCTCACAGCAGTTCCAGAACACTGGCGTGATATCTCAGCCACGTTACACTGGCAACTGCCCATGCCCATACAACAACACAAACCTTCGACCCTGAACCCCACTTATTTCTCAAGGAAATATTATGACCTTGTTTGAACAGATGGTGAAACTGGGGCACGGGGAATGGACTTATCCAGTGTCCCAGCTCCAGCAACCGCAATAATAACTGGGGACAAATTCCAGTTATCAGAAGTCTGATTCCAGATCAATACCCATGTTCCACTCTCCCAGATTCATGAAGCTTGAGGTGAGTGCCTGCATTTCTTACCAAGGAATGACCCCCGATGAAGACTGGCTGCTGGCTCACTGGAAGGTAAGCAACTGCCGCATTCAAGGCCCATGGAATTGTCTGGCATGGAAACCACAGATCAGGTGAACATTGTTGCTGTTGGCACAGGCTATCTGGTGCTCTAGAAGGAGAAACACAGCCCTGTTGTTCTGCTGTCCTTTGTTTCTGATTTATGTCCTCTCTAAACCACGAGTGAAAGGTATTCACTTCATTTCTGCTATGTGGTAGAAAGTGGGATTTTGAGAACGGCCAAAATACCTTCTTATGTTTGCTGCAAAGATGGCAAATTCCACTTTTAATTCCTCTTCAATAGGTGCAAAATTTGCATACTAATACAGAAATCACTGAGTAGTTGTTGTGAATACAAACTCAAGGTGTATTTTCAGCTCTGGAATAACATGGTTTTATTAAAATTAGTTATTATTATTGTTTGGTTCAAACCCAAGTCTTACTGTTCTAGAGGCTGGAATTACTCTAGGTGTATACTGACATCATACCTGGTCAATCAAACTGCTTCCCTCACTACTCCCCATTGACTCAGGATTGCTTATTCCTTCTAAATTCTCTGCTGCAGGATGACATCTAGCTGAAAGGACACATGCAGCCAGTTTGAGACATGATTTTGCAAGTCTCTGATTTGGGCTTTGTAATACAAACCAAATATCAAAGGGAGCAGTCTGAGAGAGTTGGGGCTGTTCAGCCTGGGGAAGAGAAGGCTGCGTGGAGACCTTATAGCAGCCTTCCAGTATGTGAAGGGGGACAATAGGGATGCTGGGGAGGGGCTCTTCATTAGGGACTGCAGTGACAAGACAAGGGGTAACGGGTTCAAACTTAAACAGGAGAGGTTTAGATTGGATATAAGGAAGAAATTCTTTCCTGTTAGGGTGGTGAGATGCTGGAATGGGTTGCCCAGGGAGGTTGTGAGTGCTCCATCCCTGGCAGTGTTCAAGGCCAGATTGGATGAAGCCTTGGGTGACATGGTTTAGTGTGAGGTGTCCCTGCTTATGGCAGGGGTGTTGGAACTGGATGCTGTTAAGGTCCTTTCCAACCCTAACTATTCTATGATTCTACCCCATCACATTGGCATGCTAGAAAACACACGGTAACAGGCAATTATATACTAGGGAGGAAAGTTTTTTTGGAGAGCTGATAAAAGGCCTGTTTCAGTCACAAAATTTTACCCATCCTGTTGCCATGGACCCACTCAGGCAATTCCTATCTGGTTTGTTTTTATTTCAGACTAAACCATAGGAAGATTTTTCTTTTCTCTCAAACTATATTGCAGGCATTAGTCCAGCACTTAATGAAGAAACATCAATGTCACCAATGCATCAGTGTGGATGGAGTTTTAGCAAAGAATGGCCATGTTCCCAAGTCAGCAAGTGCCTACGTGGAGCTCAACATGAACCGAGCCGTGGGTAAGGAAGCAAAAGTAACAGTGCAAGCAAGATGAGAAGAAACTGGAATGGGCTAAGACGCAACAGTGAACTTTTAGCAAGCTTTAAAGGCTAGGTTCCCATGCCCTTAATTTAACCAATTGCAACTAGTTGCTGTGTGCTACATTGTATATGTATCCAATCTTAATACTGCAAGCCATTGAATATGTACCCACTAATACAGCTAGCTATTGTATATGTATCCAAGTATAATACACTAAGTATCCAATTATAATATAGCAGGCTATTGATTTAATACAGCTAGTTATCTATCTGATCATAATACAGGCTACTGTAAGCAGATTCAGACAACAGTATAAAGAGGGTAGATGCTTTGTAATAATTGGCTTTGGTTTGATCACATTGATCTCTAACTGAGTCCATTTTTTCTGCGGCACATCAGTAATCCCAGATGGCAGCAATTTCAGAAGCCTTGGCAGCAGGGAGGAGGGACACCCAAAAGTGGGGTGTCTTGGCCTGATGAAGCCACAGGAGCCTCTTACCTTGGTGCAGATCCAGCTTAAAACCCATCAGCACTGTAGGCAAACTGAATTTGTCTCACACAGGATAAGGGGCTGGGTGCCGCTGTGTTCCCACTGTGGGAAGGAGAGAGGAGACTGGAGGTAAGGTGACACAACAGGGAGAGCAGCAGCAATGCCACAAGGGCTCTAGCACAGGAGCATAGGGCAAACTTCCATGCTTGGCTCTGCTCATGCCCATGCCCAGTCCTACCCAAAACCATGAAGGAGCCACAGGCACAGAGCCAGCCACATGCCAGACAAAGTTCTCTTTCTGTCTGTCAGGCAGACCCCTCATCTGTGCTGTGTTTGCCTGGAGCGCTGTTTAAAGCCTACTTCATGAAACTGTCCCTTTCTTTTCTTGTTCACTTTTGTGCAATTTTAAATATCCCTCTTGGAGAACTGAGTCTCTAAGGTGTACAAATCCAGCTGAATAGTCAATACTGTCTCCTCAGTCCCCATGCTGCAGGCCAGGATCAGCTTGCTGATAGCATCAGGCCAGTGTTGTCCCAAATCTTTTTTCCCTTAGCTGGTAGAAGGCAAAAGGGTGGAAGAGGGAGAGGAGTTCATCCAACAAAGCATATTTCTTGGTTGCTGAGAGACTTCAACTCTCCCTAATGAATAAACACAGTGCACTTAATTTTGTTTATGAAAACAGACTTATTGTGATGGCAAAAAGCATGAGTCAGTGCCCTGAGTGAAGGGGAGTGCAGCAGCTGGAGACACTCACCAAAAAACAACGCCTCAGAAACCAGAATAACTCTCATCTCACCCAGGGCCAAGAGATGCAATTTCTCCTTTAACACAAACCGCCAGGGTACAGGGAGTGAGAGAAGGCTTCCTCATGGCCTGGCCATTGCCTGTTGAGCAAGCACTGCCATTGCTGTGAAAAACCTTTGCTCATTTCAGAATGAGCAGCAGGGATCAGCTGACACCACACACCCTGCTCCCAGCCCAGCAGCATCCTAAGGATGCTCCTGATGAAGCTGGGCTGAAGCCTAGCTTATGGGTTTGGGCTCCTGAGTAACAACTTCAGAGCTGCTGCTGGTCCCTTCACTGAAATACAGCAGAGACACACAAGGGAAGGTATGTATTTGAGCCTCTCAAGGAGAATGAGTTACAGACTCCAAGAAGCACATTTCTCCATTCATCTCTGCATCCCCTCTGATATTTGTTGACATTTATTTAGCTCAGACAAAATAAGCAAAGTGGGATCTGAACATGTCACTGTGGCTTTCTGGCCTCGTGAAAATCCTGGGGCTTCAAATAAGCAACTACAAAAGGAGCACTATTTCCTTTAATTAATTTTACTGTCTCTACTTACTATTGAACTACTTCCCATATGCATTCCTCATTCTCTGAAGGGGAGACCCTAGTGTGCAAATGCACACTACGAAGTGTCTTTAAGGAGCCCCAAGCTTCCAAACATATTCCCCCCTTTGCTGCTCTGTCCAGTGGCATGCCACCCTGCCACCAGCACCCTTGCAGAACAAGGCTCATTAGATCTTCATCTAGTCCTCAGGACATTACAGGCACTTCATAAATAACATGAGGCCTTCTTTTAGATCATGGGCTTTTTGTTTTCCTTCCTCAGTTTCACTGATGTAAATCTGCCATGTATGCACAAGGCTATGCCATGGTGATGAATGACCCTGAATAAGGACCCACTTAGCCAATTTTCACTGTACAGAGTTTCATTGTGTGGCAGAGGGTTAACACACAGGGCTCTGTTCAAACAAAATGAGGTAAACAGAAGTTCAGCACTTTTCCTTCCTTCCTTCAGAAAAAAACACAACCCAAAACCAAAATCATTTTCTGAAGGCCAAGCATGAAGGAAGGGAAGAGATTTAAATTAAATACCTAAATTTGCTTATCCTATGTCTAGGTCAAATATGCAGGCAAATATACTGAACACAAGAACAAACCATATCAAGAGGAAGGTTTTTAAGTGCTGCAGAGAAGGCAGCAATTGATTACATTACTCACAATGTAGAAGGCAGATCAAACTACCCAGACTCCCTGAAAATGTCCCCAAAGACTGAGACAGGCGGAGATTTAAAGTTCTGTGTGTTCCACTCTCCACATCAAGCAGAGGACAGCCTGTCAGTCTGCAGGATGGTGTCAGCCCCAAGCATGCACACACCAGCACATGCAGCTCCCCTCACCATTTAATACCCAACACGAACAGGGCTGCCAGCTTTCATCAGCTGCCTGAACAAAAACACTGCAGCTGCACGCACAGCCTCCAATTATCGCATATTTTCATCCATGCAGTCCACTGGGACTGACTCAGAAAACTGCAGGTAGGTGAGAAATCAGTGCAGGTAATATCAGTTCTTCAGTTAAGATCTTTGATGGCTAAAAGACAACTAACCACAAAAGAATGGTAGACAGCTCTGGGCTGTCCATTATCAAAGGACTCTTCAAGCTGTTGCTACAAAACAGAAGGGATGGAGGTTGTACTTTGCCTTACAACCACACAGTCATTTAGTCTTTTAAACTACACCAGTTCTCTACAAGCTAGAACTATTGCAGTGAGTACATCATGCCTGCTAATAGAAAAAGGTAGAGGAGGGATGTGACACGTGGATTTTCATCACAAAAGCCTACACCTTTAATTGAAAAACCAACAACTATAGAAAATAATGCATTAAACAATTCAAAAACCAACCAAAACAGAACAAAAGTCACAAAACCCCCAGGCTGACAAAGATAGGTTTTTACACTGATTTTGCACTAGCACACTTTAAAACTTAGGTACAAAGCACTGAGATCTGAGCATTAATGGTTCACAGGACTACTGTTGAATTATATCAGTTGCTTCTACCTCTTATGTTTTTGCTTTGTCAGCACAATTAATTTACTCCCTTCCTCATCTAGCGAGTGCCCCCAATCGATGTCTTCCACACTGTGGCAAAACCTGTTTCAGAGGGTTGTTAGTTCAGCACCTTTCAAATGTAACTGCATGTTTAGCTCAACAAATTCTGTTAAAAGTGTATTACATATGAGACAGAGCCTTAGATAAATAAAGGACAGCAAGCAATACTAGAAGCTCTGCTGCAGACTGTGTTAGTTACAGGTCAGTGCCTTCTGTTACTGTAATTCACAGAAAAAATGCCTTAAAAAAAGGTGATAACTCTTATGATCCAAGACCTTTTCCTCTTTTTGGTACAAGATTTGTCTCCCAAAGCTTAAAATAGTTGAATTGCAGATGGATTCTTTTCCTGTTCCTTTGAAGTTTCTAGCTAAAGAGTGACGTTTCATGCATCTTCAATACAAAAATCAAGCCTTTATCAGCAAACGGAAGAGAACGTGACACCAGCCCAAATAAAATGCCAGGAGTTTCATGCAAACCTATGGAAATTCCTCCCCTAGTTCTCACAAGTCAAACCTCTCTGATTCCCTGGCTCCAAAGCATGAAGCTGGAACCACCCATTTCCCAAGCAGCATCCCTGACACCAACAGGTCCTGGGTATGTGATTTGTCCTTTTGTTGTATGCTGTAATGCACCTGGAACTAAAAGCTCTGTCCCTTCATAACTGTCATACACAAGACACTAATACAAAGAAATAATGGTGAATAATAATTTTCTTATAAGATCCATATGAAATAGTCTGTATTCAACAGTACTTATAATTTGGGGGGGGGGGGGGGGTTTTTTAAAAAAAAACTTTTG
>NDXB01001059.1:205575-238212 GCA_002631895.1 Agapornis roseicollis
GGGGGGTGGGGGGGGGGGGTGGGGGGGGGGGGGGGGGGGGGGGGGGGGGGGGGGGGGGGGGGGGGGGGGGGGGGGGGGGGGGGGGGGGGGGGGGGGGATTTTATTAAAAACCAGTTCTGTGGTACTAAACTTGGCTCAAACCAGCCCCTTAAAAACAAACAAAAACCCCTGTAAGCCCTGTAGATTAGTTGGCTTTTCACCAACCAACTCTGATTGAAAATCAAATGCAGATGTGAACAGAAAAAAAGCAGCAATTTCAGCTCTCACAGCAGCCGCTGGTTGTTGGCATGCTCCAGAAAAACATCATTGCAAACTGGTACCGTCTGGACCACGCTGTAGCCTTCATGGCAATTATGTGGCCAAAGTGTTCTTGCTGTCCCTGTTAAGATAAACAGTGCCTTCTGCAACAAAGAGAAAGGAGGGATTAAGGCAAGCAAAAGAAGAAGAAAGGACTCAGATGGGAAAGCTTAGTTCTCTTACAGCTGAGGGGTATGCATGCAACTCAGAGCTAGAAGCCAAGAAATTCGTCCTCTGGCTTCTTCTTGAGAATGCCTGGATGGGAAGAGTCCTTCTGCACAGGGCAAATATGGGCTCCATCACCCCAAAACTCAACCATCAGCCAGAGAACAGCAACGGGCTTGAAAATAGGAAGAACACTGAACAGTTTTAAACCTCTTTAAGAAAGAAATGAAGAAGAAAGAGAGAGTGTGATGATAAAAGATGTTTTGTGCTGTACTGGCAAAGGAGCAGAATTGATGATGTGATGAGTCAGTTCCCTCTTCAGCATTAACAATCCTCAACATGCATCTTCCTAAAGCAGCCTCTGTTCGGGGTCCCTGACTCTAACATCAGCAATCCTTTCCTTGGGACAAGGATCTGTCTTCTCTCAAACTTAACTCTTCCTTCAGGGGAAGAGAAAGCTACCACCATGCTATTACAGATTATTTTAGGGGTGGAGGGGCTGCTTGAGTAGCTGGCTGTCTTCAGGCAAAAGGGAAAGTTTTGTATCAAAATACATTTCATGTGAATGATCCTATTTATTGTACAAATTTCAGCCTATTCTAGCTTGCCATACGCAGAAATACAGAAAATCAAACTCCTGAAGGCTCACTCCCTTGTGCAGGATGCTTGTAGCGCCTGTCACACAAATGACATCTTGTCTCTTGGCAAAAAGATGCACAAAATGAGACTTGATTCACCAGCTGCAGCAAAAAATTCCCCTCAAAGTTTCCTACACAAGTAGAACCAGAAGGTAACTCTTAGTTAATTCTCTCTGGAGAGTGAGAACTTGGAATATCTTTGCAATACTGTGCAGCAGTATGGTTTTTAAAAGACAATAATTAAGGCTGTAATAACACATAGCCCAAGAAATACAAGTTTTATTAAGTTCGTCCCATTTATCTACAACAGAATAATCTGAGATTAGAAATACTATTGAAAAATGAGAGTGGAAATAAGACCCTTCCATTAGTAAAGCATTCACAAAGCAGTGAAAGAGACGTTGCTGAAATTGTTCACAGTAGAAAACACAAATGAAGACTGCAGAGAAGTTTTGCTGCTACTGAACAACCCGACCCTGGCACAAATGACAGAAGCCTGTAACAGCGTAGGAACACTCTCCCACCAGTGTTCAGTGATAGCCTCCGCCATGGTGGCTCTTCAAATCTCCCAGCAAAGCTGCTTTTCCTGCAGACAACCCGGGCACGTGAAGAGCAACTGCCCGGCTCGTCAGAGGACACAGGGACTCAGTGTCTGTCCCAGGTGTCACAAGGGGCCTCATTCCGCCAGCCAGTGCCGGTCCCATTTCGATAAGGATAGCAGGCCCATGCCGGGAAGTGGGAAGCGGAGCACCAGGAGTGGTGAGGCCATGGCAAGGGCCGGGCCCCTGCATCCAGCCTGTTCCCAAGAGCAGACGGCAGTGCCGCGGGGGTTCTGGCAATTCCAGTGTCAGTAACTGAGCACAGCAGCAGTGCCGGCTGTTCCCACAGGATGTGGGGGCCACTGGGAAGCAATAGAGTGCCTTATGGATAGGACGTTCTTCACATTCCGCTCAAGGATTTTTTGTAGTGCCTGGTTCAATCGATGCTGACTTTAAAGAGGAAATTAAAGTTAAGGTGTGCACCCCAGCACCTCTGTGCTTTGCTCCAGCAATGTAACGAATCACACCACTGATCTGCGTTGAGGCACGCAGGCCACAGAAAGAGGGACTCAAAGTTTAGGGTCAGCAGGAGCCCCTCAGATATTACGAGCCCCAAAAATCTCTGGGTCTGGAGAATGGGTTGCCCAAGGAAGTTGTGAGTGCTCCATCCCTGGCGGTCTTCAAGGCCAGGTTGGACGAAGCCTTGGGTAGCCTTTGGTGGCATGGTTTAGTGTGAGGTGTCCCTGCTTATGGCAGGGGTGATGGAACTGGATGCTGCTAAGGTCCTTTCCAACCCTAACTATTCCATGATTCTATGAACATGGCTACAGATAAAATATTCAGCTCGGCTTCCTGACTCATCTCAGAATCTATAACTATTTAAATACCAAAGTACTTTGAATTTTATGTTATCATGATAAATAGCAACTGGCAGCTGAGTTCACATCCTCAATGTGTAATACTTTATTAAGGAAGGCTCTCCACCTGGTCATCTGCTTTCTCTTCACCCCTTTTTTTATTTCTGCATCATCTTGCATTACTACCTCCTTTTTCTCCCAAGAGAGTATCAGACTCTCCAGTATCTCCTGGTATCTCCACACAGGACAGCCACAGCTCTCTGTGAGCTGCAGCTATGAAAGCAACTCTGACTCCTGTATGCTTGAATCCCACATTGAAACTCCCTCTTCACCCACAAGAGGTGGATAATAAATGAATTGTGTTACCCAAAATATTATTTACAGTGGCTGCAGCCATAGTTCTGGACTTAGAACCACCAGAAATTACAAGTAACTAGTTTAGAAACTGTCCAGCTTGAGATTTGCTCATCCCCAGATCATCACCCTTAGGGTCAAAGTTGCCTGAAGGCTTTGGGCACTGCAGGCAGAGACTTAATACAGTATGGTCCACATTGGTCCTTCCACTAGCAAGGGAACATGCTGGCTTCACCCTTTCAATCAAAATAACTGCTTTAACATTGTGCAATAAGCACAATCCTGCTGCAGAGAACAGCTGCTAAACAACTTCAGATCTTACCAAGCCTGCAATCTTCAAAAGAAAAAGAGACAGAGTTCAATTTGCAGTTAGGGATCTATGAATACCCAGTTTAGTGTCTGCTGGGGAGACCTGCAGGACACAGTCCCAGGGAGAAAAGCTCTGTGAGTGCAGTGAGGATGTACTGCTGAATCAGGGCAGAGGTGGCTCATGATGGCTGCACTTCAAAGCAAATTGTGTCAGAAGGAGAACAGAAAGAACTGGACTTCCCTCACTCCCCAATCTATTAACTCTTCAGTGCTGAGCTCCTTCTGCAATATGAACTTATAAATTTACACATATCCAGTGTTAATGTAAGGTTTATTTGTCATCACTGTCACCCCAGAATGTAGACACTACTTTAGTGTTCATCTGCAGGCCTGGAAGTCTTACATAAGCATTATTTTACCTGCATTAACACACCTTTGTTATTTGTTCTCAATGAGATAGGATAGTACAATCCATTTTGAAGAGCAAAGTAGTTTATCATTAGGCAAACCACTAACAACTCATTAGCACAAAGTAATGAAATCCAGGAGTCCCGGCTCATGCTCTTTCCTCTCTGAACTGGAACCTCTGCCTAACCAGGCTCTTTCCCCCATCCTGACATTGGGAATACAGAGATCTTTCCCAGCCGTGTAAGCAACCATCACTGCATGAAAACTGGGTTTCCCAGTTTATTCTTTCTGTCCTATTCACTTTATTTGTGGGGCATATTCAGACCATTGCAGCTGAAACACCCTGAAATCTCCCTTTCCTGCCCCACTGTGTGCAACGAGGACCCCTGACCCATCCCTGAAGCCTGAGCTCAAGACAGAAGTGCTGGTGGTGTCTGAGGTAGCACCTCAGAAACCCAAGGGTTTGAGCTGCCATAGAAAGGACAGTATGCATTCCTAGTCCTGTGGATTATGAGAGAAATCTCCTTCCACAAAAAATGACCCAAGAGGGCTTGACCTCAGGGCCTGTCTGCAGACAGAGACCATGTGTGTCATGAGCACAAGCACGTGGGGACAAGCTCAGTGACATGCAAGTTTCTGTCCACTGGGCTAGCTATTGCCCTGGTGATAATTTGGGTCTGGTATACACAGAAAGCATTTCAATCTGATTTTTGGATTCATGCTGGAAAACTGAACCCCTGTATGTACAGCCCTGCTTTTGTCTAATCCACCCAGGCTGCACTGATGACAGCCTGGGTCTCTACAAAGACATCCATTTTGCTTAAACTCTTCCCTCAAGACAGAGCAGAGCTGGACTTGAGCCTGTGCCAGAGCCTGCATGAAAGCAAGCTGCTCATGGGCAAGTCTGGACTTGGAAATGGACTTGAACATATGGTCCATTAACTGCAAAGGCATATCCCAAAAGTTGGGTGATCTGGCTCTTCTGAGCTTGATGGCTGCTGACCCTGATCCTAAAGACTGACCAGGATTTCAATAGCAATATTTTAAAAGAGCCTTCCAGCTACTCAGAACTGGATTTTAATCCTTTCTCCTGTTGCCAGAGAGCACTTCAGAGCTAAACCCAAATCCTTTCAGCTCCTTTGCTGTGGAGTTCTGTCCTGCACTGGGAGAGCCTGAGCCAGAAACCATCTGCCAGTTCCTCCAGCATGGCTGCAGCCTCCACCCAAAGAGATTAAGGTCCTTTGCTGCAACATCTGCCAGTTCTTACCTGGTTTCTTTAAGACTCCAAGTATTTACCAAGCTCTATGGCTCCACCATTTACCCCCCATGTGTCAAAGTGTGCCCTCAGATGGAAGCACCTACGGTATTCCTGACATCAAGATCACTATGAGAGAACATATTTGGGAAGTTGGATCAGATGAATGCTGCTTCAGTATTAGGCCCTATCAGTCACAACTACCCAGGATACATCCCTGCATCCTAAAGAGGGGTGCAATGTGTACGTTGCTCCCTTCATCATTCTCTACAGGAATTCATGACATCTGCAATACATTACAGTGTTTTCAAAGAAATGCTGTCTACATTAAGTAGAAGTATTTGATTAGCACTTCATTTAGAGCATGTGGTACAGCTCACAGTTCCATTTGGGGCCAGAGATGATTTTCAAGGGTGGGTGGAAAACAGCCGAAAATGCCAGGAGGCCAGTGTAGTTTGCAACAGCCACTCACCGCTTATTTCTGTTTGCACATTACTGCAGACTTTGCAGGGAAGCTGCTGGAGTTTGTAGCCCCTATGAACTGAAAACAGACCCTGAAAGCAAATACACACACAGAAAGTCTCCTTCATCTCGTTTCTCACCTGTGGCTCCCCTACCAGCATAGGGTCCTTCAGGAAGGAGACTGCTCCTGGGGCTGTGGAGCTCAAAATTCTTTCCCCATCCATCCCCCCTGCCTGGGGATGCAGCAGGGCTTTGTGCCCAGTCCTGCCTCGCCCAGGGGAAGCCCCGATGATGATTCAGACACCCTCTGAGTCATCATCCCCCCTCCAGCCTCCCCATAGAGAGGCTAATGTGCTGGCCAAAGCTAGCAACAGTTCCTAAGCCCTGGGCTAGGATCTGAGTGTAAGGGATGGCATCACCCCATCTCCAATCCTGGTACACAGATTCCTTACTCCCCACCTGCATACCCAGCCCGAGTCCCTTAGGGTTATTTACCTAAAACCTGGGTTTGAGTTATTTACAACAAACACGACCTACTTGTAAATAATTTTAAAAGCAAACCCCTCCAGTGTCATTTAATGGAACTCACTTATGATTTTATCAGTTCCTGTGAGGACTGGGAAATTCATGTGACCATATTGGCCTGAATAGCACTCCTTAGAAGGAGTGCCAAAGCTTCAAATCTAAGCTTCTTGCCAAGGTTGAAAGCAAGTCGAAAGACATCTTATAGGCAGACAAGAGCAAAATCTTTGCACTAGAACTGCTGGAGTGATCCAGCTATACAATTTCACACCTCTCAAGCTTAAATCTTGATCTGGCCAGCCTCACATTTTTGCATCTGCTTGAACCCTAAGCCCCAGCTACCTATTACCTTCCTGATACATACAAAAAACCCCTGGGTACACAGAGCAAATATACTGTAATATTATCAGAATAAATCTTTGACTTGTGAATTATTATAGCAAAAGGACAAAAGCAAGCAGCTGCAGTTTTGTGCAGTGTTCTACCTGAATGCACACGCATCCATTCATATAGATATCTATATTTATGTAATAAAAATTCTTCCTTTGCTGTGTACAATCAAGTGCTATTAAAGTCAGCGTGACTCTGTGGTGAATACAGAAACACAGTGATTGATCATCACTTACTATTTTTTGTGCAGTTTCAACAAGTTTCTATACTGTAGTAACATCCTACACTATCTCTCTGTGAAACATTTCACTGCTGCAAGTGACACAAGTTATCTCTCTTTCAACTTTAATTCTGTTAGCATATTGCCTTCAAGTATCAAACTCTACAAGAATATGGCCATTATCACTGGGGATAGTAACACAATTCATGGACAAACGGGACTGTTGTCATTTTGATGACTAGAAATTCACACAAAAAAAGTAAATCTTGGTACTAGATGGGAGGTAACAGACATCTCCAGACAAGATTTCTGGTATGCAAAATATAACCAACAGAATACTAAGGCTGTTGCAAAATCTGCAGTTCAGGCTATAAAACATCCTTCCGAGACTCATATTTTGTACCCTGGCCCCCACTGCCAAACATAACCTTCTCTATCCTGCATGTGTATACACTGCTGAAACCCTAGAGCTGCATTTGTAGACACTCTAGAGCCTTCCTTTTTGCGTGCACTGATGTTTGTCTATACATAGCTGGGCAGACATTTTCTCTGGCAACAAGTTCTGAACATGCTATTATTATGGGCACAAACTTAGATTTCCTTTGAAAATGGAGTCTATAATGTTTCATGAGGTAGAACTTCTAATATTGTACCTAACACTGAGAAGCTTTGTCCTCTGCAGTGGTATTTGAGCGCATGCCTCTTTGAAGGCTGTTGTATTACGGAGCTGTTCTGTGCCTCGTGGGGTTATACATCTCATAGCAGTATGTAATTTAGTGACTCTGCTCCAGCAAATTATAAAGCCCATGTCAGACTCTGGTGAGACTTGGTGCAGTGAATAACATGTGCCACCAAGACAGCTTTCCTGGGCTCTCTTCAAATTAAAAGGTTGGTCCCAGTTTGACAAAACATAAATGCAAAAGGAGCTGGTCCTGATACTTGCAATCACTGTGACTATGTGCCTGCCATGGTAAAAGCATAGAGAAGGCTAAATTTGCTTTTTAGAATTACATAATTCATATTGTGTACACAGACTCCTAGGAAGAGCATGGCTGTTCAGCTCCAACCGGCTCTTGCAGAAGGCAGTAATCAAGAATGAATGTTAGCAGATGCAGGATCAGCACTTCAACACTGAGCATCTCTGTAGCTGCTTCCTTGCAACTGCAGGATAGGGAGGAGCTGAGTGCTGGGGAGAAACAGCACATGGAGCAGTCTTAGGGAAGGAAGGATGAGGAAAGTGAATAGAAGGGCAAGAGGTCTCATGGGGAGGAAACCTGGGTTTACATCCTCTGAAGAAATAGAGATAGGATATAATGAGGAGAGAGGAAAGATATCTTAAGCTGTGATTCTTCTGGCTTTTCTTCTCCACATATTCCCTGGAAGGTTTCCTGGTGGCACAAAGAGCTTCATGTGTATCTTGTTTATTTTTGGCCTGGATAACTTCCTTTGGAGCCAACCCAGCCCCTGTTAGGAACATAAGATAAATCTGGATTCATTTGAAACTCCCTTTGGAATAAGCAGGGGGGTCCTTGTCAACATGTCAGATTAGGAATGCTCCATTTGGCTTAACGGAGCTGGCCTTTGGTTTAATCCTAAAGGCTCCATATACTTCCATTGTCATTTATGCTCCAAAACTTGCAGTCTTTAGAATTATAGACTTACCTCCCCCCCCCTTTTTTTTTGTTTTTGAAGGTGGTATCTTCCTTGTTAAATGCTATTCCTTTGCTGTAAATCAGTTCAATCATATCCACCAGAGATGCTCTTTTTATTCTGGTCTAAGGAAGTGATTTTCTCAATCTGAAAGCAATACAATTTTAGTGATCTGAAAAGTTAAAAACAATGTGCCAAAGAACAGGAAAACTGAGGAAGGAAATATTAATGAAGGATACCTGAAAATCACTGCAGCACTGAGTGGAATTAGAATTATATACTCTAACATAGACTTCTTGGGTGTTATTGGCAAGTCACTTCCGATGTATGCTGTAATGTACCATCCACTTCTGAAAAGCTGCTTTAATTGTCATTCTCTTACCTAACAAAAGGCTAAATTTATTAGTAAAAATAGCCTTCCACATTAACAAATTCTAGGTTCTCTCAAGTATTACTTTATGGCAGCCAAAATTTTCTGAAAACTAAATCAGTCAGAAAGCCTTTTTGGATTTCTGAGAGGATGGATAACTATGAATACAGTGTGCTGAGCTGGCACTCAGAACATCTGGGTTTAAATCCCATCTCTGGCATCTATAGCATCTGGCACCCATGCATCTATTGTGTGACTTTCAATGAGTAACTGTCTTGTATTTCCCAGTCCATGGAACAGGGATAATGACCCTTCATCACGCTCCCATTTGGCTGATCCAGTTAGGTACAAATTTAATCAGTTCAAAGCCTGGTCTTTCATAGGCACTAACCAGCCATTGTTGACCAGACAAGTAGGACCTGGTCAGCTCGCACAAAGCCGTACACAGAGCCTCAGCCCTGTGTACAATGAACATAGAAAACAACAGGGTAAAAGGAGATTGGGGTTTTTCTATGTTCAAGGTGCAGGTTGGGAGTTTTCATTACTGTCAGTTTCATAGTCCAAAGTATTTGAAATTCATAAATACTGAAATTCCAGGTTGTCTGACCTAATCTTCATTCATAAGTATGACAATTCTTTCCCAAGGTGCTGATCCTGCACAGCTCAGCCAGGGAGCTGGGAGGCAGAAATGTGAGTTTTCCTTTTGTATGCAGACAAGTAATTTCTGGAAACCAAAAACCAACCCAAGGAAATCTGCAGCATACCATGCTGGTTGACTGCAGACACACTACTTGGCAATTCAGTGTGATTCATAAAGTGACCTCAGTGTGAGCTGTGTCTCAAACTCAATACCAATGTAAAAATATAAGAATAACCCCTATGGAACAATGGGCTACAGAAGATGTTTCTGTCTGTGTTTCTCAGTTCTTTCAGCCTGATAATTATATTGATATCAACAAAAAAAGCACCAGAAAAAAAAATCCCCATACAAACATGCATTTCAAATTAACTTCTTATATGATGGGCTCTTCAGCACACCAGTATTAATTTAGATGGTAAAATTATGCTTTGGTCTTATGTAAAGATCACTGTAAGAACTGTGCGAGCACTGAACCCTTGTGCGAGCCAGGCAAAATACAGAAAGTAATTAGGAAGAGATCTAAAAAATAAATGACATGCTTCCTACAATGTGAAGCTCTGCAGGCAACCTAGGATTTGTTAATTAAACACCTTATTAAGGGCAGCAAAACTGCTGATTGCCTGCCTTCATTACTGAAGAGGAATCCAGAGCAAAATGTATACAATTAAAGTTACCAAATCCTTCCACCAGGAATACATAAATTCCGAAGTTACTGGTCAGATAAGCAGAAGGGGGAGGTTATTAGGAAACCATTACCCTTAACTTCACTTCCAAGAAATCCAGTTTCTAAAAATACATGTACTAGAAAATTACTCGGATATTAGCTACTGCCCTGAAACAAGTTATCACAGAGACTTTAAAACCCAGACTGCCACAATTTTGTTGCTGCTCTTTATGGAGAGGGCAGATGGACTGCATTTGCAGGACACTGCACATAGGTCTTCTGGGCAGGCGCAGCTTTGCATCAGGCTGGACACCCTTTTTTCCTAGTTCAGAGCTTGAATGATGCTGGGAAAGCTCAGGACATTCAGGAAAATGTTCACCCATAATGCTCAGAGCTGGAACAAATAAAGCTGTCATGCATTTTTAATATTTCCCAGCTATTTAGAAAGTGAATATTCATCATTCTTGCAAACCAGAGCCTGATTAGATTCATAAATTATTATTGCTTAAATGCAGAGCAGAAGAGACATGCATTTCTCATTTCATGCAGAGGAGCCCTACTTATCTTATGCACAGTAATGAGATAGCAAGCACACACAGTTTTTACTCTTTATGAAGCATTAAGAGGCAAATATAAAACAGAACTTCACAAACCATGCCAGGCCCTGCCCACCCTGCAGTCCCAGGCTGCAGTCTTATTGAAGTCACAGGCATCTCAGTGTCCCTTCGCTCAACTCCTGCTCAGGTTTTGGCTGACACACAGCTCATGCTAAGGCCTCACGTGTGCTGAAAGCAGCATCACTGGGTCAGAGAGAGAGCAACACATAGGCAGGACATGAGGGATACAGGTTATTATGCAACTGCTATCACCTCCCACGGCCATCACCTGCATCGTTGCATGGTAATTGCCCAGAAGTTTCTTCAGAATCTACTATGGAAATGGTATAGATCAAACTTCCAAGCTGGAGGGCGTAAAGAGATCACCTTACCAAAAAACCTGTTCTGAAGAAGATGCTGAGCAGCAGGAAAGGGTGGGGAGGGATCTGCTCTATAAGGGTGCTGTGTGTACCAGCAGAGAGTAGAGAAAGCAGGGCCCTCATTTCACCCTCTCACATCACAGAAGGCTGCTGTTTTCAGTGGAGATTACAGAACTCTACAGGTTGCTTCTTAAAAAAGAAAAATAAAAGCTGTAAAGGATCTGGAAAGCTTTTAATCTGGTTGGCAGGGGATTAACACGGGAAATGTACAGCTCTCCGTGGTGAACTGCAAACTGCACAGAGCCCTCAGGTGTCCTTCCCTCCTCCTGGAGTGTTTGCTCAGATCAGGCTGAATCCAAGGACAGCAGGCTGAAATTGCCTTCTCTGGAGTCTTTTCAGAGATTCAGAGGGAAGAATAAGTAGTTGGCTACACTGTGGTAATAGCTGCATCTCCTGAGAAGCCCTCAGCGTAGCTAAGGACATGCATAATGCAACTGGACTAAACACATCATATACATTTGGGGATATTTCCAGCTCCAGAAGCTGCAGATTATTTTCTGCTTTGTAAATAAATGGAAGCACTCAGTTCCCGAGTGGCACTGCCCTGCAAAGGCACCTCAGCTCCAGAAACGCACCAGTGACATTCCAAATGTTACCAATGGCACAAAGCAGTATCCCGCACAAGGTGGCCAAAGACAGGGAACACAAACAGAGCAACCCCTATTCTCATCAGATATGAGAACTGATACTCACATGAGTGCTGTGACCTCTTGTTGCCCTAAAGTGCAATTCCATTTCCATCCCATTTTCAGGCCTTTTTGAATTGATCTGCTCAACACAGAGAAAATGACAGGGGTTAGTTCCACAGACTAATAATTAAAAGTAAACAGTTCTATTATGTGTCAAAGGATTGGGCCAAATGCATTTAATTTTAAAGATCATTAATAATAATAATAAGAATAGATGCACCAAATTTGAAAATCACAAGTCTTCCTCAGTAGCAAAATCTAGAAATCAACAAGGAATTGTTCCTATTTGGATTTTTGATACATAAGACTTCCCATTTTAGCTTCTTTATAGCATAAAACTAGCAGCAGGGCTAAAACTAAAAGCTAAATCAGTTCTATTCTATCTGGATTCACAACAGTTCTAATCTCAGGGGCCTTTTNTTCCTCAGTAGCAAAATCTAGAAATCAACAAGGAATTGTTCCTATTTGGATTTTTGTTACATAAGACTTCCCATTTTAGCTTCTTTATAGTATAAAAATAGCAGCACCAGGGTTAAAACTAAAATCTAAAGCAGTTCTATTATATCTGGATTAACAACAGTTCTAATTTCAGGGTGCCTTTTCCCTGAACTTCATTTTTCTATATTTCCTTTTGAGAGTTGTCCAAGATCATAGCCTCGAATTCAAAACTTTTACTGTTTTCTTGTATGTCCAGTTCAAATTCCAGGATTAAATTATTTCCTGGAATTGAAGTGGATGAAATACAGATTAAAGAAAAAAAAAAAACAGATTATTTAACAGGTGTGTTTCTTTTCAAAAGAAACAAATACAAAATGCAAATCTGAAATAATAAGAACTTATACTGAGGCATAAATTTAATATAAGCTATTTTATATAAATTCTTTTATGTATTTTTCAAATCGCACATCATTGCTGCTGATATTATGAAGAAAGTCAAGTAAGTGGCCTCAAGGAAGTTATTTTCCAAGCAGCTGGACAGTTAAATGAGCTCTACTTTGGGTAGCAATTGTTTCTTCTGTAGGAGCACAGAAGAAAGAAAATGCAGAGTATTTGTGTTTCAGTAGATCTGTGTTCAACGAGTGGGTCATTCAATGGTGAGAAACCAGCTAGAGTTGAAAAAGCAAGAAAGTTGGCTTTCTTCCTCCAACTTTTACATGCAAATGAGGTGTGAGAGGCTATTAGCCAATGCCAAAACATTAGCAGATACACTGACAAGAAACAAGTGCTTCAAGTCTCAACTTTGAGAAAAACTCCCCTTCATGCACAGCTACATTCATTTTAACTGTGTGCCTGGGTAAGCTCACTGATTTTCTTTCAGATGTATCCTAAGCCTTTAAAGGCAGCTTCTCAAGAGCAATTTTAAGCTGCTGCTTTTGAGACTTTTAAATTACAACTCAGGTTTTATTCAAAAGCAGCAACCCTGTAAATAGCGTAGGTTTGTTAGTGCTTCTAACACAATAAAAACCCCGATAATCTGAATGAATGCCTACTGAGTTACAGAACAGTTTAAACATTTACCTATAAGGTCTTCTGTCTGAGAGGAGACTTTATAGAGCAAAAGAAATAAAACACAGGGAAATGAAAATTTATTAAGAACATATTTTAAAAGGACAAATGCTAACCAGCCTAAAATCCATTTAAGTCTAATGTCAATGACTGTTGAGACAGATCATGGCTTTCAGCTACAACTTAAATAAATCAGTTCTCCCCAAATATTCATTTGCTTCGCAGCTATTGAAGAGATTGCTAGAAAGGTCACAGTACTTCACAAGTGACAAAGCTGCTTTCTGTGGCGTAAGATAACTGGAATTTTATAACTAACATGCTCCTCTCCAGCTAGGAAAGAGAATACGGCACAGAAAATGTCATTTTCCTTCGTAGCCACAAGAGGGGAGCCTTTTCCTTCTGTAACTTAGGGGAAGTCTGTTGATAAACTTCTCGACACGTGGAGACCACTGTAAGAGGGAAAGTCAGCTCCTTTGAGCAGAAATGTTTGGAATCATTTTCAAAGTCAATAAATACATACAAACAGTCAATTAACAAGAAACCAGCCAACTTAGAACGGCACTAATTATTTCTATATGCGTGTTGAGGACCCACTGTCCTAGGGCTTTTACATGAAAATTTATATAGAACTCTGCAGTGCTTTTCCTCCCTTGTGTGAGAGCGTGTGTACGACCCATGCTGTTACTCAGCACATTATGGTCATTTGAAGGACCCATGGGCTTCTGCTGAAAGGCCAAATAATCTGAAGTTAAATCTTCAGTGACAAAAGGGTAGGCTTGCTGTAGACTGAGAGCTCAATGTCATGCCTGCTGTTAAACAATAGATTTTATTGTGAGTGCTCTTCTTGTCTTATGTGGACAGGTTAAGTATTTGGTGAGTGCGACTCAGACACTCAGACGCACTTACAGAAATGTCTCCTGTTGAATGTTAACAGGGCTGGATCCACACCCATCAGGGTCAGCTGAATCTTTTCCTTGATTGCAGAGAGTTTGGATCAGCCCTCAAGGCTGCACTGGGACTCCCAGGCGTTGAGCCCTAGCATCACCAGAGGAGGCACCATGGTCTTTACTGGCAGCATAAGGAAGCAAATTCTGTGCTCAACCTGATCCCCATGAAGGTGTTGGGGTGACTCTTCAGAGAGAAGGTGAGTTGGAAGAGCAGACTGATGTTCAGTCTTCCGGCACAGGCTCAAACCCAAGACTCACGGTTCAGGTTGAAGGGAGCCTTACAAAGCTGGGAAGTAAACCCACAAGTGTTATTCTGCTATTACCTGCAAACACATCCTTTTTTATGACAAAAAAATATTCCACTTGTTGTAGGAAGCCTCAGGTAATTCCTGCCTCACTCCACCTATCAGTCAGGGCAGGGTGTCTGTGCAGGCCTTTCCAGCTTCAGGGCCAATAATCTCGTCTCGAGGGAGGTGAATGAGGATTCTAACTACCAGCTACCCAGGAGGATGTGAAACTAAGGCCTGCCTGAAAGATGGAAGATGCTTCAAGGTATGAATATAAAACATTAAAGAAGGAAGAAAAGTGTGAGCTATATTGTTTTTCTAATTCAATAAATAGACTGGAACTCACACACATCTTCATTTTATGGGTAGAATAAGGCTCAGCTTGACATTCATATTCCCAGAATCATACCCGTATCTCTGAACAAGTTTAGTCTCTCAGGACAAAGAACAGCAAGTTACTGATCCTGAGCTGGCTACTAGTCACAGTGCAAACGCATTTCTTCCCAGCTACAAAAGAGCAATCTGTTTTCCTTGAAAACTGAAACCCTCAAATCAAATCAAGCAGTATTGACCAGGCTCCCATGGCAGGAGGCAGCAGTAGAGCTGGCAGATACGGTCCTGCTGCTCAGCTGAGACCTGCTGCCTGCCCCTTGGGAAACACCCAAAGCTCTGCATCATCACCAGGAGTTGGGTCAAGGGCAAGACAATCTGTCTCCCTCTATGCACCGATCTGTCTTCCAGGGAGCCAGGCTGAAGCTAACGCGGCAGTGCGACAGACCATTATCCTCCCAAAGGGTCCAGGGAGGACCTGAGCTTCAGGCATGAATTTGCTGCCTCTGGTTGCATCGAGGCTGAATTTGGCCTCTAGTGTTTTTGCTCCAGCTATGCCCCTGCATATCCCTGTAATGGGATTATCTGATGACTGTTCAGAAGTCCTAGTGTATCTGGATATTATATCCCATTATTCTACTTACTATTCAATCTTTTTATTTTAAGGACAGCTTTTCTCTCTCTTCCCACTCCCACCTCCCTCATGAAGCTGTGGAGTCATAGAGCAGTTATGTTACTATAACATTTGATAAGCTCAGGGAAAAAAAAAAAGAGAACATGTAGTACCAGAAGGGATACAATGGGATTTCCAACTATTGCTCTGCCTTTGTACAAGACTATTATCTTTAGAGCACCAAGCACTGATCTAACACTGCTAGACATCTCCACGATAGTCTGAATTAAGCTGTGACAGGTTTCAGATGACACTGCCTCCACCATGACTATCTAATCCAAAGCCTTTTCATATACACTGCTGGTTGCTAGAAAAACCAAGGTAAGGCACAGCTGGCTGTCAGTGGTGCAATATCTGAGACCTCTAGTTTTCAATGGCTAAAATTTCAAGAGCATAAATTATCTGAAGTAGTTCAAGCAGTCTTTAGAAAGTCAGCTCCTATCAAAAGCTGATTTAGCAGCTGTTTTGACAGATTTCCAACCTCTTATTGGGAACCCCGTTGTCTTCTTACCACAACATCATTTTTACATGGCAAATAAGTGTGGGACATTGCTCTGGCTGTGCACTGCACATGTACAACCCTTCATGCGGTTTAGACTGTAAGCCTGTGGATGAAGAAACAAGCCTTGATTGCTGTGTTGTCAGAATTCATGGATTAAAGCTTACCCAAAGGAAGGATTACATTTTTTACCAATGTACTTTGTTTTCAGAGAAGAAACGGCATATAACAAAAACCCTTCACTTGAAACAGGTCCATAAAAGAGAAAAATAATTGATATTATGGTGGGGTTTTTTTATCACCAGAAAGGAATGAGGTTTTAAAGCAGTTTTGTTCTTCTTTACAGCTGCTATCAATCCTGACCTTCCAATATAACTCATCAGCAGTCTCTGATTCAGACTCTTATTTCTTCTTCTTTAAATAAAGGGAAAGAAGTAATGAATTTTCACAAAGACATCTCATGCTTCACGTTTCTCAGAAGTCTGACTTAAAGTAGAACTACAAAAAAACAGTGAGCTTCAAATAGTTTGAAAGACGTTCTTATCCTCACCATGGATCAGCCTTTATCTGCATGGTATTTCATGCTCCATCTCCATACCAGTTCTCCAGTCATTTAGGTAGAAAGGACCTGGTATAAAACACAACAGAACAAACCATGGAGTGAATGAATTTGACCAGTTAAAATGTTTGGGACTTCTTTATGCAAGTATCATAAAGTAGGAATGAAATAAATTAAACTAGAAACAGTTCACACACTTTTCACCCACATGGAGTCCACCTCATCAACAGAAATATCTTTGCTGGGAATGACCAAACCTCCTCTGGTCTCTGGTTTTATAAATGACATTTCTCTTTAGCATGGTACCGTTCACTATTTGCTATAAACAAGTGAAGAAACTTGACCTACGTATGAGATAACTGAGGAATGACCCAGCTCCAGACAAACCTAAATAGAGAGAACTGTTCTGAATAAAGATGTGCTGGTCCCACTGGTATGTTCCTGAGAACCAGGTCCCCTTTCAGAGGCATGAGAGAGCTTTATTTAGAAGTGTAACTCTCTTTTAAACTTCAATTATGGAAACCTTGACCCTAAGACTTCGCCCACCTGGCAGTGCTGCAGTTGATGATGACATTTCAGTTGCCCTCATGCAGTAGCTCTCTGCCCCCATGGCAATGCTTCTGAGCATCTCCCTTAATGAGTTACTTGGGTGAAAACAAGTTCAAGCTGTTGCCTAGTGAGAGAAGGTTAATCTGCTGTTAGATATCAATCCTTCTGCATAATTAGTGACTGTGTCTTGATGATATAAATAGTATTATTAATTACACTGATATTAATACTGCCACTAATATTATAAGGTTTCATTATGGATACAAATTGAGTTTGCTGCAGGATCACAAAGCCATTAACAGAAGAAATGTGCAAATCAACCTTATCTGATTCCCTAAGCAGGACACAGGCATAGACACAGAAATATACACTACAGTGTTCCTGTTAATTTCCAGTCCATCATCACTTTCATTCCCTGGACAAAGGCTCTGGGCACACCATTATTGAAATGCTATGCCCTACCGTCACTGTAAGAAGCTGTGGCTTGTCTGTGTTTTGCCTATTGAAATCAAGTGAGGGAAGGGTGCACTCAACACCAGCTAGGAGACCTTAGGAAGCACAAGCATGCCAAATACCCAGTAGCTGTTTACATGCTATTGCATTGAGATTCCTTTTAATTTGCCCTCAAGACACTCACTTGTCTTGTTTATTTGAGCAGACAAACAGGCCAGCAGCTGTTGTGGCGGAATGTCCCGAATTCATCTCCTTCCCTTTATCCATTTCCATAGATTTAAATTCCTCTAATAAGTTGGGTAGATGCTGCTTAGCTCTATGCTTGTCTTTCTTACCCAAGCAAAGCAATCTCAGAGATTTTGTGTGCATAAATACCCCAAAGCAGAGCTGCTCTCCATCCTTTTTGGTCACCTCAAGAAAAAAAATATCCCATTCAGATCACTGGCTTGTCACATTTACTGCCAGGTCAGAAGTTCGTGTTCCTCACAGTATTTCACTGTAGTCACCAGATTCTGCCTGCGGCTCAAACTGGAACCAGGCACAAAGTAAACTCTTTGGCACTTGCAGAAATTGGTGGAGTAGGAGGAACTTCCCACCCTCAGAGTGAAACAAAGGAAATCTCATTAATATCCATGTCTGCAGGGAGGCTGGCCTTCTGTTTCTTTGGATTTAGTCTGGTCTCATTACTTTCATTAATATTGTCATCCATGCTTCTGCTACTTTATTCTTTACCAAGTTAATTAATGCTGAAGATTAAAATGCAGCTGCCCAAAACTTCTTATTAGGATTCAAGGTGGGAAAAAAGTATATTCTAGAAATAAAGTATTATGAAAGAACCAAGTTCTGAAAGAACTGGTCAAGCAACATTCTTAGATGTCAGAAGTGAGCTGAGCTTCGACAAGAACTGTGATCTCCAGAATTTCTCATCTGTGAGACAGATTAGGGAAAACAAATTAAAAAACAGATCTCCTTTTCTGCTTAAAAACTGTTTAAATAATATCCATACTTGGACAGTGTTTTATCTGGGAACATAAAATCACAAAGGACCCCAGACCAGTATGCAATCAGTGGACTGCTTTGCCCTCTGCCTAGAAATAACAGGCCTCGAGCAAAATCCCTAGGGCTCTGCATGGCTGATCGGGCTGGAGATTGCAGATGAAGCTTCCAGCCTCAGGTTGCTGCTGGCTCACAGCCCATCTGGGATTAATCAGAGGCTATCACCATCCCTCCACTGTTCTGTGACTCAGGGGCTGGTGCAAGCACAGGCATTTGAATTCGTGCGGCTCATAAAATAAAGCTGCGCCTCTCATTACCATTTGCAAGCATGCATTTTGTCACAGGCTGTTAGGAAGTTGTAGACCTCAATGCAATGAACATTAAGGCAACAAATACTTGGAGGCTTTCAAAAGCTCATAAAAATAAGGGTTTAAGTCATACTTAATATCAAAACCTCAACCTTCAGAGATCAGAAATTGTGATGTAGGTGGGTAATAAGGATAAACCCATATACTGCACTGAAAGACCATGGAAGAACCAAATGAGAATTTGTGAGGCTGTTCTACTGGAAGAATCTACCACACAGTTGTACTGTTAATGAAACATTACAATCATGAGTTGCTCAACAGGGTGAGGGGAAAAGAAGAATAAACCCAAAGATGCTGCCAGGAGTGCTAAATGCATACATTGGTGTATTTGTACTTATTTCCATTCATTTTATATTTCTGAATGAATCTGCACAGAATAGGTGGGTATTGCCTGGGATGCGTCAGGCTGTGTGAGCACTGAAGGAAGGGAGCAGGGAGCATTGTCCCACCAAACTCCTGCATCCTGGCAGGGAAACTGCTGCTTGAAAAAACATTAGCATCACCTTTCCACCCCTTAGGACAGCACTGCACAGCCTGCAGCCTGAAACACTTGCACTAATTGGAAAACCATCATCCATAGAAATTAGCTGCTGCTTTTTCTTGCTGCTTTTTCAAGAGCTCATATGAAGGCAAGCATTCTTCTGATCTCATTTGAGATCACTAAGAAAGCAGGGATGCAGCAAAGACGTGCACAGCATGCTGCAGGTGCCCCCATCCTGCATACACAATGCACAGCAGCAATACAGGGCACTGACAGCAGTAAAGGTATTTTCCATAATAACAACCTGGCACTATAGGGTAAGAAAAATGGGGAAAAAACCCCAAAAATAGAGGAACAAAATAAGTGATTGAAAAAACTGTCAGAAACAACTAAATTTGATCAGTTACCTACTCAAGTGAAATTAGTACTGTAAAAATGATCTTTTGCTTACAATACACTAATTCCATGCTTTGAATGCCAGTCAGAGGCTCAGAAGCCATGTTCTTGAAGTTTAAGACAGAATTTATTATCATATAATAATACTCATATTAATGCTTTTGTAGAAGTAATTGCATAGTCTGCCTCTAATTGTACATCAAAAGGAACAAGTTTTCACTAATAATATAAATGAGTGAGTACAGATGTACATGTAGGGGCATTTTGAACTGTAAAACACTGGAACTGGATGACAATGCAGAGTCACAGCCTCAGCTCAGGAGTTAAAAACAAACAAAACCTATGAACAAAGATCAGATTTATGATCTTTGCAGCCTTAATTCAATACCTTATATTCTGAAATTACAGTGTTCTCATCTGCAATCAAACGAGATGTCTGTGGCACAGCCAGGCACTGTACGTCCAACCAGACTTGTTTCCTTTTTCTAACTGTTTTCTTCTAAACACAAGAGAAGAGCCTTTGAGATCCCTTGAGTCATGTACCCATCCTCAGGCACACACCACGGGATGGGAATCTGGCACCCACACATTCTGTCACTTCTAGGGCAGCAGCTTCCCTGGACATGATCCAGAGTACATGATGCCCTGGCCAGGCTGAATGCAGTTCTTCTTTAGCCCTCCCAAGAACTACACCAAAAAAAACCCAAGACAGTTTGTATTCCAAACAGAAGACAGCAGGCAGTCTTTGACTTCAAAACGTCAAACAGCCTTGTGTTTGCTAGGATTTTACCTCAAGCTAATCAGTTAATTGGAGTTAAGTACCCTGAGACAACACACATCCCTCTTCTCCTAATGAAGAGACCACTGCCGCCAGGCTCCACACACAGTCCACTCACAGTTCTCTGCCCCTCCAACGTGCTCAGAATGAAAAGCTAAGGAAATCAAGAGGACTGCAATTGAACCCAGAGGGTTTTCAAACCCACTCAATCACTGCAAAGCCTTTGGATGTGCACAGCTAGAGAACTGCAAAACTTTATTGCTGAACCAAATCTTGCAGGTTTTATCCTGTCTGGTGTCTCTTGCCTGTGAGCTGGAATTTGGCACGAGTGTGCAGCAAGTTGCCAAGATTTGCTTCATTACAGCAGAACCTTGCAGAGCAGTCATCCTCATGGAAAAGGACTTTGGGTCCAAGTGGCTGTTAGTAATAACTGATGGCAAGTGATCATTCTGGCATGTAATCATTAACAGTAAAAAATAGTGCCATCTCACTGCCCATCTATTTGCACAGTTTAAACAACTCCACACAATAGCTGTGATTATTAACAGCATTTCCAAGGAAGAGGGAAAATTCACAGCGAGGTGGAATAATTTGCCCATCCAGTTGTCAGCAGCAGAGCTAAAGGCAAAACCACAAACTAGCATTACTAAGCTGTGTCCTCCTTTTCAGGTTATACTTCTAACCATGACTGTCCCTCTGTGAGGACACACCTGAGCTGCTCACTGCTGCCTCCCAGGGTGTTTTTCCTCCTCTCTCCTCCTTTTTCATCCTTTCCAAAGTAATCTGTTTGCTGATGGGGGCAGCCCGGTAAACCCAGACCTGCCCATCGGACGAACAGCTCAACCGGATGATGCTTCCCAGGAGCCTTTTTCCCAGGGCTTGGTGGGGATCGATAGGGACAGGACTGGCAGCAAGAGGCAGTGACAAGCACTGGCGACTGTCACCTCTTCCACTAGCAAGACAGGACCCAAAAGAAGATGTGTCTGTCTGCCACGGGAGCCTCTGTTCTGAGACCTTCAATATCACATTTTATAAATATTTCAAGCAGTGAGACTGTTGACATACAGTGCACCTAAAGGCATTCAGAAGCTGTCAAGAGGTTTCCTTCCCCTCACTGCCTCCCCTCTCAGACTTGACTGTGATCTATGCCTTGCAGGAGGTTTTCAGCTGCTTTGATTAAATACTTACACTATCCATCCCTGCACCAGAACCGAGTCCTTGGCTGATATTTTGACTGTCAATTTTGCCTCCTATTTTCTTCTATAAAATTTACTAGTTTTTAATTGATGCATTTCACATCATATTTTCAGTTTTCTTTCCCACTGTTCTTTTAACAGCATTATTGATTCAAATAGATGCAATAAAACCATTTCAAATGAATATGGTTCCTGTTTAAGATCAAATCAGAATGTCAAGCCAAGTTAATTGTCTTAAAAGCTGTAGTTAGATCACAGGATAAAAGTCTTTCTATTGGGTCAGATTCTGATTACAGATTCAATGAGATTTGCATGGTATGAGACAGGACAAATCTGACCTTTAACATTAAAAGTTAAGCAATAAATCTTATCAATTAAATAGCAGTAGCAATATGCACACTATTAGTTACTCTGAAATCTTCAGGTACCCTCAAACTTCTAACGTAGGATTGTTTTCCTGTTAAAAATATTACTGAATCTTGATGATGTGGATAAAACCATAAATAAAATACTAAAAGTATCTTCCTGTGGAGAACAGGGATGTTGTTTATTCCAAGCCACCCTGCGTCCAAAACTCAGAATGCTGATGTCCGCATGTTTTAGAGTTCCAAAATTTCCATATATATTTGAATTTTATATACAGGCTATATTAGGGTGTCATTATTGAGCCCTATGATGATAGGGATACAAGATAAACCTGTTATAGCAAAAAGGCCAAAAAGAGAGTCTTTCCTGCCTCTATAACTCATTTAGAACAAGTAATATCCACTGCAATGATTCAGCAAGCATTGCTGGCAGGGAGAGAGAAAAATCTGAGGAAGATAAACCATTTTTAAAGCATCCTGCTTTGTTGGGAAGCAAACCCAGAACTCAGAAACTGATGTCCTGGCAACTCTGGGCAACAAATGCAACCTGTAAAAATAGGGGACTTGCAAATGACCCCATTCACAAATGTGCTGCAGTGTTTGAGTAACGAATGCCAGGGCAGCCCCTTGTTTTCCCTCCGACAGTTCCCAGAGCGAGAATCTGAGCAAGAGGCAAAGTCAGGGTCTAGAAAATACAGGCCACAAGTTGCACCACGGGAGGCTTNGACTTGCAAATGACCCCATTCACAAATGTGCTGCAGTGTTTGAGTAACGAATGCCAGGGCAGCCCCTTGTTTTCCCTCCAACAGTTCCCAGAGCGAGAATCTGAGCGAGAGGCAAAAGTCAGGGTTCAGAAAATATTGGCCCCAAGTTACACCAGGGGAGGCTTAAACTGGATGTGAGGAAACATTTCTTTACCAAAAGGGTTGCCAAGCACTGCACCAGGCTTCCTGGGGACGCATGGCACCATTCCTTGGAGGTATTACAAGATGTGTAAGTGCAGCACTGAGAAACATGGTTTAGTGGTGCTGGGTTAAGGGTTGGACCTGGTTATCTTAAAGGTCTTTTCCTAACCTAAATGATTCGATGATTCTGTAATTCTCATTGGAAAAACTCCCTAAATCTGAAAAAACCTGCTAGGCTCTGGGAAATGATTCCTGCACCGAATACCTCTGCAAGCATGAAGTAACAAATCTACACCTCTCATCCCACATCAGGCTTGCACTGCATTAATTCATTAATACTACTCTCAGACTTAGAATTAGGACCCTTGATCTCCTGTGCAGTTTAAACACTAACCTATACACCAAGTTTTACCTGGATTCACCCCAAACAAGGAAAACAATACTTTGGGGATTGTTTGGGTTTTTTTTAGCATGTTTAACAGCATCCTTTTATACTGCCTGATTTTACCCATTTATCTACTCAACCATGAGGTCTTATTATGTTCATAAAGATTAATGACAGTAAAGATAAGCCAAACATATTTTCACTTCTCATCTCACTGTGCCTAGATTCATCCAAGTTAGGCATGTGCTTAAAACATTAAACACAGGGATCCACTGGAGCTAACAAACCCACTTGCATGTGTAATGACAGGCATACTGTAAATACTTTGAAGAAATAGGACTGTTTGATACGGGGTTTTTTAACAATAAAAAAGTTGAAGCTTGCCATTCCTCCTCTTTAGACTGCCATAATTCACCCTATGGCTTAATTTTGATTTTGGCTCTCTGTGCCCTTGCAGGAGCTCCTGTTGTGCAGCCTCAGAAAACAGGGCAAACAAAGTAACAGGCAACAGCACACAGCAATAGATGCTATAGAGAGGAAGCCAGTATTGATCGTTAATGCATCAGCAAGACACAAAGGGCCAACAATTTGTGGTTCAGTGAAAGTGTTCATTCCTTTCACTTTTATTCCCTGTGAGCATCTTCCTTTCCCCTCCTCCACTTCCTCCCCCTACCCACTGTTAAAGCTTTCAGAGCCATAAATTCAGTGGAATGTGTTTGAACCCATCATTTATACAGGGTAATAAATTGGAGCATCATCATTTGCAGATGCAAAAGTTCACCCACCAAAATGTAAAATAGGATTTGATATTTGATATTGCTGTGCAGAACTTTGCCTAACTTCTACTTTACATTGTACATTACTTCAAGTTGCTTAGATGTTGAATCAGGTAGAATTTCATGGGTCAATGAGTGGCTGTTTTCAGAGAGCCTAAGATAGTTCATTTCTTTACTGCAACGTATGAATGCGTAGCATGGATAGGGATGCTCAACTCCAAAAACTAGATGAGAGTTGAAAACCAGAACCACACAGATGTATTTCTGTGAAAAGCCAAAATCTTTTCTTTCAAATGTAGGGTTTTAATTATTTTGTTCTTTGCTACAAAGCAACAAACACATCCTTTCTGCAACCTGAGGCTGGGTAACTGCCAAATACCAAATCAGGTTTTGATGCAAAGCTAGATGGATGCTAGAGATTTCTAAGGGCCAGAAAAAACAGTACAAGCTGAACCCTATAAAACCTGTCAGTGTCTCTTCTTAGTTTCCCTCTCAAGATAAAACATATCGTTTACTACCAAAGCTTGGGTTTTACCCTATTTGGAAAGACAAGTGATACAGTAGTAGGAGAACAAGCATTTCTCTTCACTCTCAGGCAGCAGCACCCCGAAGCCAAGCACAGCCCCAGCCCAGGTTCACTGCTGACAGGAGTGTTACACAAAACAGAGCAAACACTGCTTGAGTTACAAGAAATAGGCTGAGCAGGAAGTCAGAAAAATGTTAAAAAACTGGCTTTGACTTGTGAGCTGAATAAACTTGACACAGAAGTGGTGGCTGAAGAGTAAGAGAGAGAAGCCAAGTGTTGGTGCTTTTACACTCATGTTTTGAAGAATTTTCTTTAAAAATAGCTTTTAGATGCTCTATGATTATCTGAAACTTTGGGAAAAAGATCTGGGGGAAAATCACTCAGAACTGCAACCAAAACTCTCAGGTCTGGACTTGCACTATGTGGTCCAAATGCCTGGATTTGCAGTATGTGGGTCAAATGCCAAGACAGATCTGAGATATTACTGTAAAATCAATGGTTTCCAACTTTCCTTGTGGTTTCATGGGGTCATCTGAAGCTATCTGGGAAGGCAGACTCGTGAGACCGTGTTCTACTCCATGCTCCTGTAGCCAGAGAGACACCCCTCAGCTCTGCCATGGAGAGGACCGCAGAGCCGTTTGTCTGCCACTCGCTTATAAAACAACCAGTATTTTTAGAACTCTCACTCACAAAAAATGCTGCTCCTCAACGTGTGAAAAACCAAAGGATCCCAGCGGCTGGAAGCTGCCCAGAAGGAAAAGAGGAATTAGCTTTCCTAATTCAAATCAAAAAGGTTCTTAAAATCACGTTCCAGTAGAGACTGCAAGGCACTGACAAACCAGATCACATTAAACCACTGACTTTAAGGTTATGCCTGAAGGGAGTACAACAAACTCACTTTGGGCTGAAAATGACGATATATATATATATATATATATGAGATAGACAGGGGGTAAAGGGTGTTTTAAGAGATTTTTTTTTATGCACTGGCAATCTAATTCTCTGACATGCAGCTATAGAAAGAGATGGGAAAGGTTTAGCTGAGGGAGATCTTGCTTATTTCCCAGTGCTGGTTCCACGTCCACCCCAGGGTAGCTGAATTACAAAAATCTCCCATTAGTTATAAACTTCAACCTCCTGTTTTTTCTGTTGCTTTCTGTAGCACATAGAAGCATTTTAATGTGTGCAATCCTTAAATGTCAGTATAATGGAAAGCAGATGAGTCTTTTATGACAGCAATTCCTCACTTGCTTCTCTTGTTAAAACTATGCAGCGGAAATAAAAAAAGATCTAGACGGTGAAAAGTGTGGTTTAAATCAGACACTGCACTAATTCTCTTTGCTTGAGCCATGTGAGGCACGCAAATACTAAGGCATCAGCCTCCTTTCAGACTGCTCTGTTGCAAACAAAACTTAGGAAGTTGAATGAGAATTCCTCATTAGCATTGCCCAACCTTTCTGCTAGCCAAGCTTTGTTAGGAACTTAATAACGGGAAGCTCTTACATGCTACAGCACTCCCTGGGCATTACATGGGACACTTCAGATGAGTGACTGTGCATGACCAGACAGTAACACATTGCAGGGCATAACAATGTTAAGGAAAAGCAATTTTTATCCTGTTCCTCCTCCTCCCTCGCCTTCCAGAATTTTGTTCATGGCACTTGCACAGCCTGCTGAAGGAGCCAAAGATTTAATGAGCATTTGAAAGTGAAATCATTTGTAGATGTGACTGTTCTGAAGACTGTCTGCTGAGAGCCAAAAACAAGATACGTCTCTGTACACAGATGAAGCTGAACTGCTCTACAATTATCCAAACATCTCTCCAGAAAAGTACAGGAAGTGCCAATTGAGGCAGATACACAACACATTTAGGAAGGTCACTGCCTAAGGATACATTCCTGTTACATTTTCAGATGGATACAGATACGTGAAATGATGACCAGAGCATCAAATAACATTTAAAAGGTGGATTAAAGTTATTGCAAGTAAACAACAAAAATAAATTAGTGATCCCTTGTACAAGCACAATCAATATCTAAGATGGCAAGCTAATGAACTTCCTTGGAAAATAAATCAAAGTAACTTCATTCTAGAGTACTGCAATTCTTTAGTTTGTGTTAAGTTTTGCTATTTAATGTTTTCCATTGAGAAAAAAAAAAAAGCTGTAATCCCCCAGTGCGAAATTGAAACAGGTCCCTGCTTCGGGCCAGGCAAAACCTGGCTTGTGTGAAAAAGTAAAAATAAAAACCCCTCACACTAAACCCCCACTTTCTTATGAGCATGCAGCAGCAATGTCAGTTCCTACATTTCTGCTTCAGACTTTGTAGTATGTAAAAGCTTATCTCAAACAGTCAAATGGATTCTGGGCATCCAATGTGAAGTCTACCAGCCTCTGAATACCCATACATCATCTACTTACCGCATAAGTAGATGAAATATATATTTTCTTCCCACCCTTTTGAAAACTTCATTTCAAACATTAAGGTACTTTATTACACTGTTATTCGAATGTATCATAGCACAGCCTTAAGGCATTTCTCATGTCAGGATGGAGGCAGCACAGAGCCCTAACTTAAAAACAGACTTACAGGAAATATAATTAAAAGCAAAAAAACACCCTCCACAATCTAAAATACACCAACCTCCCCCCAAAAAAACAACCCTCCAGAAAGATACAAAGCCTGATACTGTCTGTTTGGCTCTAATCACAGAAAACCACAAAGTCTCTCTCTCAATAAGCCAGCTGCAGACTTGTAACCATCATCTGAGATCCTTTTCTTCTGGTTGGGCTAAGGATACACTTTTTCAGTTGGTGCTAGAGCAACTGCCTGTGGCGAGTGCCTAAGGGGAAAGAGTTTCAGCTGTAACTTTCTCATATCCAAAGACCTTTTACACTCAGTGCAAGAGAGGAGATGCAGAAGGCAAGCAGAGCTGTCACTATTTTAGGATCTAAACTGACATCCCTTTTTCGAAAGTTCATGGAACATGTCTTGCATAGTTATGTTCGTTATCAGTAAAACTGGGAACTGGATCCTAAATCCAATAGCCTTTTAAAATTCAGCTCTGAGACTACTGAGATTTCACTACACAGAAGAGCAGCTGTTTCCAAGACTTGTTACCTTTTCAGCAATATAAGGTGAAATGACACAAAAATCATAGAATTATAGAACCATAGAATAGTTGTGGTTGGAAAGGACCTTAAGATCACCCAGTTCCAACCCCACTGCCATAGTCAGGGGCACCTCACATTAAACCCTGGCACCCAAGGCTCTGTCTAACCTGGCCTTGAACATCGCCAGGGATGGAGCATTCACAACTTCCCTGGGCAACCCATTCCAGTGCCTCACCAACTTAACAGTAAAGAACTTCCTCCTTATCTCCAATCTAAACTTCCCCTGTTTAACTTTTAACCCATTATCCCTTGTCCTATCGCTACAGTCCCTAATGAAGAGTCCCACTCCAGTATCCCTATAAGCCCCCTTCATCCTTAGTTTTTCTGCTTGCCTAGAAAGATATTTGTCATGAAGTCGCAAACCTTGAGAAGGACCAGACAGCTGCTTTGTCCATGCACTGCTCAAAGGAAAACATGCTTAAACACCTCTGCCTCACAATATTCACATCCTGCCATGCAGGGGCAAGAAGTGTTGAGGCCAGCTTGAAATCTATAGCAAGGTTATGCTGACACAGTGGGCATAGCCTTCAAGGTGAAGCTACTTGTTTGCCCATGACCTCATTAACCACCCAGTGTGGGACCCTGAAGAGCTGCTATGGTCTTCCAGCCATAAGGTATGCCTTGAGCACACATCCTGTGGCTCTCCACCACATAAAAGCTTTACTCTCAGATTCAGATAGGCCCAAGCAAGGTGATGGGGACATTCGGCAATTCTCAGCCAGACAGACTCTTGTAACATCCACTGGATTCTCTTCACAGTGGACTAACTGAATATAGGCCTGGCTCTCTGCTGTCCCTACACAAAGGTCTTAAAAACTCTTGCTGAGGTGACTGGAGCAACCAGGCATTTCCCAAAGGCCTGCAATTTTGCTTGTTGTTAAGCAGCTACTAAATAAAACTCACACCTTTCCATGGTCTGTTTACTCAGAAGAGCCAATGAAACCACATTAGGAGGTGGTTTAACCCTTTAGGTAATCATCTAAAGCAGCTGTAATTAGAAGCCTTCCTATAACTGAACAAATCAGCATCAATACTTCATACTTGGAGGCAGAACAGGACTCCCCTGTTACTTAACAATTTGAAGACAGCTGACAAACAAATGGCAGAAAGTTGAAGTTCTTTTAATTTACCATGCCTTGTTAATGAATAAGGCTTTTACAGTGCTGACCCACCTAAAGCAGCAACATTGTTCAGCTGCACAATTGGAACAAAACTAACAGTTCAAATTAATCCGGTATAAAGGCAGAACAAATTGTATCATTTGCAATGCAAATGTGATTTCAAGCTTCATTAGCATCTTCTTTAAGGTCTAGTGCCTCAGCAGTAGGATAGAGTGATGCTCCTCAGCCTCCTAGACATGTGCCAAATGCCCGGTCACTCCTGAGTTCCTTTCTTCAGGGAATACAACAGAGGAAAGCTACATGCATCAAAAGCCAACAGTGGTAACATAACTTGCTTTGCTCCAATTTGGAACTAAACCCAAAAGGCCAGCTTTCATTTTAGTGGAGTAAATTCCCAAAGAACCCAAATATTGCCATTGATTCTGCCTTTGCTAAAATAGCTTCCGCAGCAGTGGATGTGGACAAAATTGAGTATTAAGTTCCTCAAAACCAACTCAGACCCCTGTGAGCTTTCTTTTACTCCAAGGATTGCAAATGAAATCAGATTCTGACAAAAAAAAAAAAACTTTATAAAACTGGAAATATATGGTAGGAACTCCAGGGTTTGACTGCTCCCACTCTGCTCTGCTTTTCTCCTGTACATCCCTTGTGTTTACAGCATGAAGGCCAAATTCTGCTCCATCACACAGGAATGCAGTTGTGACCCTGGGACCTGAGCAGGGATGGGAACAGCAAAATTACATGGCAAGAAAAAGCAACATGCATGCATCAGGATTCATAAGCACAGGCACTGTGTTGATCCAGATCTCCCAGCATATGTGAACGACTCCATGGGAAACTATTTCGTGGCGATATAATATGCAATCTGTTCCATACTGAGTGCATTTAATGGAAGATACAGGATCGAAGTAATGACAGATATTTTTGAAACATGGTATTAGAGATATTTAAAGGCTACTTACAGAGAAAACCTTATTGGTTAAGTTGGTTTGTGAATTCAAGCTGCTATGATTACACTAGAACAGCCTTCCATGAGGGTACCTGATCAATAAAGCTCCACATAATAAAGTGAAACAAGTCCTCGGAAATATCCTTATTTGCATAACTGGAGAAGACTTCCCTTGCACACAAGCCTCCAACGATGGTTGAAGGGTATGGAAATAGCAGTGTTTTGACATCGCAGTCCACTAGAGGTCCTGCTCAACTCAAAATGATCTAACCTCCCTCTGTGAAACGTGATAAAATGCAAATGAAAATATGTCCAAGTTGTGCACGCAGACTGGCTACATAGATGCATGTGCTAAATTTAGGAAATGCAAATATGCATCTGATTCATATCCCCAGTGACTGTCAGTGCAGGAATAAATCATTGACTCAGGCCAAGGTAGCCAAAACACTGACTGTTGACCACTCCGTGTACATAATCACACCAGCTGCATGCACAGTTGAATAAACACCTTTTATCAAGTCAGGCTCTGTACTATTGAACAAGAAAGCTGAATGCCTGGTGCCACCTTTGGTCTTAAATCAAAATCTTATCTGGGGTTCATGGAACAGTTTGCCAAGGTTTAGCACAGGGCTGGTGAAGAACCCATCTGGCATTCAGGAGTCTTGTGCGAATGTAGGTGCAACCAGTGCGTCTATCAGGAGTCAGACAATGGCAGGAAGAGAGAAGTGAAAATCAAGCTCTGCTGGCAATTCACAAGTAGCTAGGTGTGAGCAAAAAGACAGCCGTGCAGCTGATGGCATCAGCTAAGGCAGAAGGTACCTTCAGTGAGGCTGATGCACACACAGTGGTGGTTGTACAGAAAAAAATCTGAATGGGGAAGCAAAACATGGATTCTATGTACAGACAAATGTGCCTGAGATGATGTGTTGAACTTGGACCATTGGATCAGCAGGGCTGGAGTTCAGCTACTTTGGGAGCCAGTGTGCCTCCTTTCAACCGTTCACTTTTGGGAAAGTGACCCATAGAATAGTTAGGGGTTTCTTCCAAGGGGAGCTGTGGAAAACTGTGCAGGCAAATGGAGTGAGTGGCAGAGGACTGGAGTGCGAGGATGCTGTGAATGCATGGCAGTCACTCATTGCTTTTTCACAGCCCACTTTAAATCTTGCTCTGCCAGTGGCAGAGCAGAAGAGCCTTACTCAGCTCCTGGTTTGCTCTTTGAGTCATAACTTCTTATTTTATTGACAAAAGCAAGTTTTCCACCTTCTCAGCTCTGCAGAACCAGCACAGGGAGCAGATTCCCCTGCATGCATCATGAAGACACAGCACAGCTCTCACAGCCAGTAGCTTTTTCTGAGGAATGGCAGATGCTGACAAAGACCAGCTGGCAGAAAAATCAAGTCCTGATGTCTCATCTGAGGCTTGACTTTTACCTTCTCATTTGAGAGGTCTCCTTTAAACCAACACAAGAGGCTTTCCAAAGCTGCACACATTCCATTGCTCTAAAAACTTCTATAATTGTATCTTGTGAACAGACATGAGTCATGAGCAAGATTCTGAAAGCCAAAAAGGCTTTAAAATTAATCTAAGTAATCATCACATTACCATTAGTGCTGCTTAAGTCCTTCTTATAACTTAGTCATTTTACAGATAAAGATAAGCACATAAAGTGTGTCCAACTGGCCAAGCTACCTTAGCCTATAGCTGGGAATATGGGGGGAGAAAAGCAAAATGATACTGAGGGTTAGCTGAAAATGATCCAGTGACCTTCTGAAGGGACAGGTAGAGAAAGCACTTGAAATAACTGAATAGTATTTTCTTTCCTCCCAGAAAATATTTGTTTAACCTTGAAACCTGAGCATCCAAACAACAGGGCTGCATCTGTGTATTCTTCCCCACCATTTTCATGTCATTTATTTGGATGTTCAAGTAAGCGATGTCCAGAGCCACTGAGAGTCTGCAAAGCTGCAGCTACACATCCAGCTGCAGCCCAGGACACGGTTTTTATGAAGGGATTTGGTATGGCCTTGCTCTTCTGCAGGAGCCTCTATATCCGAAACATCCACTACCTTTCCATTTGTTGGTAACGGCACATCTTATCCTCCTTACAGTTGAGGCAACTTTGCATCCTGAGCAGAGGAACATCGTACAGCAGAGTCAAAACAAAGGAAATATTTGGAACCAAGACAGGCCAGAAATTTGTCAGTTTTGGAGCTTTGTCTGCAATAACCCAGGAAGAAGGTCACAGAAGGAAGGACCTGATTAAGCTGAGATGGTCTGAGTGTCTATAGGAAGATGATGAGGAAAGGATGGGGGAATGGTTAATATTATAACTACAGCCCTCAGAACTAGAGGTGAGGGGGTACAAGGCCTGCAGCAAATATGTGAGAAATGTGAGATTCAGTAGGAGCTGCTGCACCACACAAAGTCCTTGCAGTGTTTTTCTGGTAGAAAACAAGGTCTCTCCTGTGTCACTTCTAACTTCCATCAGGTATCAATGTGAGTGCACTACATCACTCCTGAAAGTCCCATGGAAGCAGGTCACAATCTTCTTGTCAGATCATAGCTAAGAGGCACTATACATATATTTATTTCTATCTATTTATATAGCTTCCATCGCCATAGTAACTTATCCTTCTCTTAATACTACATGATATCTTCCTTTATTCGGGAGAGGTGAAATAGTTTCCCATTATGAGCACATGAGGTTAATGCACCATTTTCACAGGTGACTTCAAGACCACGTTGCCAAATTCTTGCTGATTACTGGAGTAGAAGAGAAAAGAAGCTCTTCTCCAACAAGGCATCAGAAATAATGCTGCACTGGAGCGCAGAGAAGAGCAGTATTTATTCTTGCATTCCATTCCATCTCATGCCAAATCAACTGCTCTAAATACTGGATTTTTTTTTTTTTTTTCCTAATGCTTAACCTACAAAAAAAAAAAAAAAAAAAAAAAA
>NDXB01001059.1:238287-256666 GCA_002631895.1 Agapornis roseicollis
AAAAAAAAAAAAAAAAAAAGCCAAGAGAGAATCTGAGTGCACAGGGAGGCTGCAGGCACCACAGGGAGGCTGCAGGCACCGGTTACTGCATCCCATCACTGAAAGCTGTAGGGCTCTGAATATATTTCTGATTATGTTTCAGTTCTTCATTATTAAAAATGGGCTGCAGTTGATTCATGGTTTTGCTGCAATCAGCTGAAACCCAATTACCATCACAGCAGAAACCACTTCTGATGCGGACTTTCAGACTTCCAGGAAGAAATACCACTGTATTTCTAATGCACTAATTTTCCCCAGTGGCAAATACAGCTCATTTGTTTACACAGTTCGGAATTCTCTATAAAACTTTGTACAAACTAAAAACTACACAGACTTTTATAGGGGCTCTGGACTACTCAATGGAGCTGGATTTTTCCTTTCCCGAGGACTTTAATTTGACATTGACCATGGCACTATGTTACAGCATCAGCAAAACAAATCTTTCCACGGGAGGGAGCTTGCTTCTGGCCTCCTGCAGATGAAGAGCCCACATGGCCCTAACATGCCCTACCTTCACCCTGCAGATCCAAATCCTGTGCTCCCTTGTATGTCTTCTATCTTTAAAGTCAAATCTTTTCCCAATAGCCCACCAATTTTCTTTAGAACCACCATGGGGTATGAGCAGGTTAAGGAATAATGTTTATCTTTTTGCCAGACATTCAACATAAGCAGTGTGAGCAACAATGGCCTGTCATTCTGCCCATCTCTTTTTCCTTCCTTCCCTCCCTTCAACCTGTCACTTTTCTTTGGGATTGCCCACACAAAGAGCTAGGAAATTACTTTCATTTTCCCTGAATATTAGACAGTTTCTCTGTAGACGCACTTTTGGTGGAGTCTTCCTGCAGAACAACAGCACAAAGGGTGTTGGCAGGAAGAGATGGCAAGGCAGCTGAGGAGTGTCGCAAGAATCAACAAATCATTATACCACTACTGTGTTCTACCTCTTATTACAGGTAGCTTGCATTGCTAATGTATATAATTATGCCAAAATATAGCCCAGGTTCAGAAAGAAGACGGATTTGTGCATCAGTCGAAGTTCAGGCTGCAGCATAGAGAAACATAGAAGGGGAAATGACAGAAGAGGATTATTAAGAAATCACCAGCAGGAGAGAAATAAAGCATGCTGCGTCTTTGTGCTTCTGTCCTTCTTCAGAGGTTGTCAGTGAAGTCACATCTCTATTGGCAACATCACAATCATCTCCACAGCAACAAATGTGATGCTGCAGAACACTGAAATATCTATTTTTAAAAAGGTAGGAGGAAAAAACAAATATGGAGCATGTAGGGGTTGAGCAGCCACACATCTAATGACTATAACAGGAAGTGCATGGAAACACTCACTGAAAGAGGAGCTGAGCAAAATCAGCTTCTGAAAATGTCTCCAAACGTAACATCTCCTGGACCCCACATTACACCTCATGGGCAAAGATAGCAAAGAAGTCACAGAGGTAGCAAGATTCTCCCACAGCCGGTATCACTGCCTCTGCTCCAAGGTGCTCCCAGTCCCACAGAGCCAAGCTAGGCAAGTGCCAGCAGAGATGCTCACAACCATGAATGAAATACCCGTGCCTGTGACTTGCATAGTAAGAGGGACCAGCAAAAGTGTAAGCTTGTGCTTTACATCATGTTAAAGAGCAGTAACTTTTGAGAGGAAGACCACTCGCCCTTCAAAGGACCTAAAAAGGATTTGTAACCATAAAACATAACAGGGATTAAAGTGAAAGCAAGTTTATTTTCCAAGTCTGATCTACATGTAGCCAAAATGCTATGAGAAGCATTGCCTTTAGGTTCCTTGCTAAAAACACTAGGAAAGTTCTGTTACAATTTGTATCATCCAAGCTTATGAAAACCTCTCCAGGTTAGCTGTTTTTGGGAACAGCTTTGTGACATTTTGGACTTCACTGAAAGAACTCCTCTTAAAATGCAAGGGTGCATGAATCTGAAATCTCACTGACTGGCTCTGTCCCAAACCCTTCTGCTCAGGTCAGGCCTCCTGAGTGGCTGAGAATACCTTCTCCTTAGCAGTCAGAGAGTGGGTTGCTTGAAAGAAAATAAACCCCTCTAATCATTCTTGAGGAAACAGCCTTGGTTTAAAACATAAGCTGCAAAGGGGCTGCCTGCAGTACTGAATTCCGTAATGAACTTAATTCTTCCATTTCTGAGACAATTCTCTTTAAAAGCCATTATGTCACAAGGCCCAGTAGGGCTGCCTACAAAAGGGAGAGGTGGATGCACCTTGTTCTCCTTTATTCTTCCCTCAGTCATACCTGAACTCTAAATAATGATCTTTCTCATGCATGAAGAAAGCAAGCAGGACACCATTGTCATGGTTTAAGCTCAGCCATGCAGCTCTCACTTGCTCACTCCCCCCACTTTCTCCCCATCCTGCTACCAGAGAGACAGGGAGGAGAATCAAAAGAACGTAACTCCCACGGGCTGAGATAAGAACATTAGTAACTAAGGTATAACACAAATCTCTACTGCTACCACCAATAATAATAATGATGATAAGGGAAGAGAACACAACCGCTCACCACCCGCTGACAAATACCCAGCAGTCATCTAACCCTTCCAGGTAACTGCCCCCAGTTCTACATCCTGGGCATGACGTGCTGTGGTATGGAATACCTCTTTGGCTAGCTTGGGTCAGGTGTCCTGTCTCTGCTTCCTCCTGGCTTCCCCTCCTCCCTGGCAGAGCATGAGACTCAGGAAAGTCCTTGGTCAGAGTAAACATTACTGAGCAGTAACTAAAACCATCGGTGCCATCAGCACTGTTCCTAGGCCGAAAGGGAAAACCACAGCACTGCACCAGCTACTAAGAAGGAGAAAAATGACTGCTACTGCTGAGTCCAGGACAATCGGTAACCAGCAAGTACATTGCTAGGTGAGACAGGTCCTTCCCCACCGCATCTGACAGCATTTACTTACAAAAAGTACCCAAATACTTGGGAAAAAAAGGCCATGGGATAAGAATAGATTTGGGCAAATGAGTAGCAGTGACCTGTAATGCCTCCAAATGCCTCATATCACATTCTAGACAACGTTGCTATTCCCCATGTTTGCAAATTTTAATCAAATTTATGCAAAACATAATTCTAAAGAGATGGAAAAGCTAGGCTTAAACTTTGTATAGCAAATATAGTACTGTAAATATTTTTAATTGGCTCTATGAATTATGCTTTTGCTGGGCACTGTGTATGTATTGAAATCAGTAGTTTATCACTGAAGCTGGCTGATAGTTTCCACTGCATGCACTCTAACAAGAACTGGGATATGAGAGTACAATAAATACTGTGGGATAAATGGGAACACTTCTCACTGCAGAAGTAATATATCTTTCTTCAAAATATGTCTCTCTCCTCTCTGGCTTGACAACACAATTTGATTGTCTTCAGCCAATGTGGAAAAAACCCAAGCCTCAGAAAATGCCAATTTCTCAAAAAACCAGAGTAATGTATCAATTTTTAAAAAGATTTCATCTGGAAATGTTTCAGACCCTGAAGGGCTTCCAGAAAGTCTAGGGAGTGGGGAATGTTTGCTCTGCTGGCCAGGGATGTCTGGAACACAGATCTAGACTCCTTTCCTCACTGGATCAACCCAAACGGGTGCCCACGCTCTGAGAAGCCGCCTATTGCAAAGCAGGTAGGTCTCCATCAGCATTGTGAAATCTTCCAGCCTCACCCTCCAGCACAGCTCACACATTTTTTTTTCATGCCACAGTGAAAATAATTTTTTTCAGGACAGGAAATCAGTTTCCTTCCCAACTCCATTTTTAACCAGTAAGCCAGAACAAACCCACCTACTAAAGCTTCCTCCGTGCTTTCAGAGGGTTCTCTTTCTCTGCACCTTGCAACAACTACAATTCGGATATGCACAAAAAAAATGAGAAATAACAAGGTGATGGTACTGGCAGCTGCCTGCAAGAGGAGTGAGGCACAAGAGAAAACCAGACTGCCCCTCTCTCCCTTGTATGAATGAACCCAGGATGTCAACAGTCCTACCCAAAGCAGGCCCATGGGCACATACAACAGGTTCCTGGCAGTGGCCCATGCACACTACAGGGAGGATTTCTGCATTCAGAATCATGCAGTAAGTTTTTAAGTCTCTATAAACTGGGGAGAAAAAAAAATCCAACATTTCTTTAATAAAGCAAGAATTGTGGAACAAAGCTAATGTATGCCCTTCATGCACCATCAACAGAGGCTCAGTGAGCTGATAATGCATTTACATTCCCATGTAACAGGAAAGAGAGACCCTGTCTGCAGAAGATCTTCAATAACCCTTAAATGCCAGAAGAGTGAAATAACGGTGTTAAAAACTAAGGGACTCTGAGCATTTCTCGCATGTCTGTGTTCAGGTAGGATTGCCATGCAGCCCAGAGAGAACAGCACAAGGTCACAACTCTGCATTTGGTGTCACGTGTGCTCACCATGAAACTGAGCTAGCCCACATCAAAACAGGTCCAGGGACTTTCAACAGCATGAGTGCTTAGAAAAAACCCTCTGAACACTGATCTTGCACTGTGAACTCTGCTGAATTGCCCAGTCTACCCCTGGTAAACAATAGCTGTGCCCGTGATGGGTGATTAATAGTTTCTGTTATTGAAACGACATGTGTCTGTAGGGATTTAAAGATATCTCTTGGTTTAAAAATATCTGGTAAGAAAGTATCTTCTTACAGAACAACTGTACAACTATTCTTGTCAGCTGAACTGGTATCTGGTGGCAGCTTCCTTTCCTCTTCTCTTTCTGAAAGCAGTGAAACTACTTCAGAATACAAAACCATGCAATGCACTGCCAAGGGTTTAGTTCAAGAGGTGTATTCTTGACCCTCCAGTGTCTCTGCCTCTCTGTCCACATTTGTGCCTCAGTCCTTATAAGCCTGTATGTGTGTGTGATTGTCACCTACAAGCAAGACAGTGTCCCCATCATCCACCTCCAGGTGCAAAATGGTTCTTCCTTCCCAATAATAGGTATTTAGAGACCTACATTCCTCTTAGTGACATTAGTTTACCTCTTATTTTTATACCGATATCAGAACATTAGCATGCACAAGTGCAATTCATATTTTATTATTTTCCTATCTCATAAAATATAGAAATTTAAATCACCAAGGAATTAGGGGAATGAAGGGAGCATTATGTTTAAGCAGCTACATAATGTGGTTTGCATCATGTAATGGGACATGTTTAATGTGGTTTTACACAGCAGCCTTTCATCATTTACATTTGCCTCTGGCTTAATAAACTGTGTCATTCTGTTTATGTTTGTTACGGTTGGATATAAACGCTTCCCAGGCAGCATCCCCATGAATAACACCTGGAACATGGAAATTGGCAATCAACATTTTCATACATCACTGATGTGCTCCTGCCTCCCAGCCTTAAGCTCTAATATTTTATTTAGGAGTGTGCCAAGTATTTTCAATTAAATCTGATGGCCAGCCATGAGCACCACTCTCAGACAGTGTAAAATGATGTAAGGTTTCTGCCTGTCGTTCTCATTCTGAGTAACATCTTGTTCCAGGAGTCATCATGCTGATGAGGATATGTACACCCTCTTAGTCATTGAAGGAGATGAAACAGGGCCTGTTCATATATTTTGTCACTATCACAGCCAAGTGTCCTCCACAAAGGAGGATCAAGTCAAAACCAGATTTCCCACCGACTCCAATAGATAATAACTCACCTCAGCTCTCTGGTGACTTTGAGTACATACAAAAGCAACGAGCAAAGACATGTTACTAGAGATGGTTCCTCTGCAAGATCATGTTTCCCAGTTGCCTCTGTGTCATAGTCTTCATGTGCTGAGGAAGTTCTCCACAAATAGCTCTGTCTGAATGCCCAGAGTGGTACATCATAGAACCATGGCAGAATCTCAGCCTACTACAAAATTAATTGACTTAATATATACTTCTAAGCCCATAATCATAAGTAAGATTTCACAAAAGACAGAAATTTGTTCTATGTATCATGAAACTGTCAAGAACAGCTATCTTCAAATCGCAGCTGCTGCCCTTTGGGACACTGCTGGAATTAATAGAACTGGAAATGAGTAGCATGGAAATTCTGCATATGGCCCAAATCTAACCCTGGGCTGCTGCAGTAGCAGTGTCTCTGGTGATGATCAGCACATGCATACAGTTTCTACAAGTTGCAGCAAAGTGGTGCTGCAGGTAGCTGCAATGTGCATAAGGGGACTCACTGCAGCCTGCAGCAAAGGAAGATGGCCCTGGAGTTTCACAGCCTCGAGGACAGGAAAGGAGTGAAGCATCTGGAAATTTGGTGGAACCCAGAGCACAACAGAAAAGTTCCAGTTGGAACAGGCAGGACTGCATGGGGCCAGGGCTCTCCCTAGGGGCACTGCTAAGCACCATTGACAGGGCAGTGAGGTCTAAATAAACACTACTTTTCCCAATGTACAAGTGGGGAAAACATGTGTATACACATTTACCACCAACTACATCGCAGTCTGACTGCCCTGTCCTCCTCAGACCAACAGGCATTTGCAAAAGAGACTAGTAGCTTTGTACCACAGACCCACTTGAAATCTGTGGAGCTCAAACCTGAGCATCCCTGGCTGCAGTGTGCTGTGATAGCTGAATGGTATCTCAGTGCTATAAGGATGCAATCTACACAGCACAGAGTAATGCTGTTCTTGTAGCAGGGGAACATGACAGTGGTAGTCAGAAAATGAAGATTGATTTCTTGACAATCAGTTTCCCAGTGTAAGCATAAATCTAAGAACATCCAGAGAGTATTAGATTTAGCAACCAATAAAACAAGAATAAACATTATTGGGATTGCCTTTCATAGACACCTTTATGCGGGTGCAATGTGTAGAAATCTATTCACTTTATGAAAGAGACTACAAGCGCATAGATCTCTAATCTCTTTCATCAGTTTTCATTAAAAATTAGGAGTTGTGCCAGGTTGAGAGATCTCCAAGATTTTATTACATTGGGCAAAGCTGTAAGAGGAATAACAATTATGGTCACAGGGATGAAGCTTTGCTCTCGTTATAAACTTCACACTTTCCTCTCAAAACTGGGCTTCCACTTTTTCCCTCCAGCACTTTCTGGCTCCTGTTCATTTTGATGTTCTTAGTCTTAATTTAACTCTAGATGCAGTGTATATGATACAGCGTAACAGGTTACACATCTTGTTTGGAAAATTGAGACTTTTTTATAGGCATGTCAAGGAACTTTTCATAAATTTCTACCTAAAATGCTCTTCACAAGTAACAGAGTTCCAAAGTCAGCAAAAGAGGATGAGAGGGGGAAAAATAAAAAAGGAAATGAAGCAGGTAATAAAAAAGATTTTCAAATGAGATCTGAAGCCAAACGAAGTGCCAGGAAGGTATTGCAACAGAAAGGAACTACTCTGCATGTTAGGAATTGCAGAAGAGAAAGTTCTTGTATGAATCTTATAGTATAGAGGTATGCAGGCAAAATAGACCACAGGCTGTACAGATCACTATAACCAGGGCAATTCAGGGATGAAACGAGAGCTTAGAGAAGGATGTAGCTACATCCCCGCAGCATGCCTGTAATAGAAGGGGCAACACAGAGTGTGTGAAGAAAGGCGTAAGTTCTGAATGTGGCACTAATAGTCATTGTCATCATCTTTAGACACAACTAAATCCCTATCCAGGACACAGTGGCTGTGGGATTTTTGGACAGCAAGATATTCAGACTCTGCGTTCTAATGGCAAAAGAAAGGAGTCAAGAACAGCAGCAAAAAATGGGCAGGCAGTAAAACTGTGCTTTTAGTCTAATAATCCTCTGAAGGTGATTACACTGTAATCAGTAATTGCATGGATTGCTTCCATTCACAGCAAACTTCATTTAATTCCAAATAATTACAAAAAGATAGACCACAGCTGCAGTATTAACACATGCATACCCTATTGAAGAGTAAGAAAGTGGTAGACAGAAAAGGAGATAATACTTTTGTAATACTTCCACACTTGCAATCAATGAAGTTAATCCCTAAATTCCTCAATCAAAACTCATCAAGAAAACACAGTTGATGAAATCAGAAGAAATATTGCTCGAATAACTTTTGAGATGGGATTGTAGATTTTTGAAGCACTACATTACTACAAATGACGGGCAAATCCTCATCAGCTTCTAATAATGTCAAGTATAATAATCCACATGGTTTTAGTAGCTACCTTTACCCATTTCTAACTACAAAATTACTATTAACCACAAACCATCAATCTCAAGCAGGTTTGGAAACCCCATTGAAACAGAAGTTAATTCATTAAGCCTGCACACTATCAAAAGAAAACAGTAAGGAAATATTTTTGACTGGCCCACATCAACATTCCACAAACCAAAAAGAATCCCAAAGTGGAGCACATAATGTGGAAAGTGTAATTTGACCGAAGTGACAAATACGGTCAATAGGACCTTCACTGTTACCTACCAGGTAACATGCTGTAGTCAAAGTTTAATCATTTTTCTTTACTGCAGATTTTATACATAATCCACTGCAGCCTCCTGCTCTCTCGATCTTTCTATGGTATGCCAGGAGTTAAATCACATCTTTTCCAACACAACATTGCAAGAACTATAATAAATGCATTCTGCAATGGCACTGCTACATTATATTCATGACTTGAAATGATAAAATATCCTTAATGCAACATTTTATTGCTTTCATAAATCAAATTCAAATTGACATTACGTTTTTGGGAACTTCATGTGAAAGATCTCACTCTTTTGTTAGACATTTCTGTGCAAAACACAGCGTACTCCTACCACAGATCACGAGAAACTCTTCTAAAAATTCCCCCAATGCCTGCAGCTTTCTTCCTGCCTTTCTGAAGGCTGGCTCATTGTGGCCATTCCCGTTTCTAAGCCACAATAATTTGCAGTAGTGTGGAATAACTCAACCAAAGCAATGACAAACTCATTGCACCATGAAGATGGAGAGATCAAACCCATCGAAGTCTAGGCATGTCTGAGAAGCTGAAAGTGCTCCTCTTTTTTCAGGCAGGCCTCAGAATTATTAGGTTCATTAACAGATGAGGTTATTCAGCATGGCTATGATGTGAGCTCTTTGCTCTGAAACAGGTACAATTAACCATGCCATCTCATGTATGCACTGTTTGATGTTGCTCCATCTGCAGTTCTACTGTCACACTGTGCATATAATGTTTAAATAAATATGTCTGGTTTTTTTGTTTAGAGCAGGGGCAGCAAATGACCCAGTCCCTTTAAAAGTCGTCTTTTTGGCACTTGCAGGATTACACACTTATGACATTTAGAGTTACATATGGAAGAGGAAAATGGGCACTGGCCCCTACATAAACAGAAGAGATTCTCCTGGGAATTCTCAGCTTTTCTTGTCAAGTTTTGCTCATTTTCTGCTTCCAGCTGGACTGGGAGCACAGTTTTTGCTGCTTTAAGAGAACCTCCACTTCCAGCCTGAGTAGGACTTGGGGTTTACAGAGAAATGTGGAAATAATTAAACTAAGGAAAAAGCTACTCATGTTTTAATTTCATGCTTAGGTTCATTCAGAGTTTGAGATGAAGGAATGAGTCATCAGTTTTTATTTGATTCAAACCCAGCCCCTGGAGAATGGATTACATGAAGTTACAGCCTGTACTCTGGCAATTCACCAGTTTTGCATATAGGCTGCCATTTTTCTGAACCTTCATATCTGAGAAAAAGGTCAAAATCCACCAGCCAAAAAGCAGAGCCTGCATTACACACAGCAGGCCCAACCACCAAGCTGCTGTGGCTTCATCACCTCTGCCATTAACACCGTGCCAAAAAACCCAGCCGTGGGAGGCTCCAAACATTGCATAGGACATGAAGGACTGTGCATGGTTGTTCACAAGAGCTGATGCTTTAGGGTTATTGGTTATGACAACTTACAGGAAGCACATCCAGGAATGCCTGATGTAAACCAAAATGTAACTAAACAAAGAGCTACTTGCCTGCCTCATCAGTGCCCCTTCCCCTCCATTAGTGATGCTGGTACTACAGAATATAGAGAAAACAGTTGAATGCTGCTTGTGACTAAGGATTAACCACAACTTCTGAAGTTTAGACAGTGACCTTTTCTAAAATACACGATTTTCTGACAAAAGCACTTGTAAATTAGAATGGGCTTGTCTGTGTTTAAAGGTTTTGGTAAGGGGGAGACACTGACTTCTTTCTTCGCTATACATCATTAGCTGTATCGGAGACATTTCCTCATTGTAATTCTGAATGGGAATGAGCACTGTTACTTGCAGAATTCTCTGCAGTCTCATCTCTTTTCATATTCTCTTTCGAAAAGGTATTTTTTTATAACGTAGTGCAATCTGGTATCAGAAAACAGGAAAACAAGAATGTCCATTTCAGCACAGAGCCAAAAGCCCCTCTCCCCCCCCCCAAAGATGACATACAGCACTGCTTTAACTAGAGAAGATGGTATTTTCATAAGTTCCTGAAATGCATCGTGACACTTCACAATATATTCAAATAGTAAGAGCACAAAAGTAAGAGAACCCTCTCAGTCACGCAATATGTGATCATACCCGTGAGCCAGACAAATGGGATGTTGAGACTGCGACTCTGTTCTGGGTGTCCAGTGGCACCCATAAAACAGAAACTGCAAAGCAAAAAGGAATTTAAAGACTTAGCTCAGCCCAATAGTTGTCTGAGATGATCTAAGGAGCCAGGGTGCGCTTTTCAGTATATGATCTACATCCCCTGCTGTTTAATGAATACTGATCAGCTGCACGGCCACAGGAGCATATTTCATTTGAAACATGGAGCTGTTTGCTGTACTTGCAGAGATGAGGTTTCAACAAATGCAATATGTGAGACACAGGTCTGATATTTTTCTTCCTTGGTTACATTTTTTTTTTTCAATTTTTTTACTCATATATATAAGTAACAACAAAGAAGATGCATTTGTTAATGATCAGACTTTCATTTACATTAGCAACTCCAATGTCCTTCAATTAGTTTTTTAACAGGAATGGAAACACAACCAAGTTAGAGCTTCATCGTAATTCAGACTTATTTTTCATAGTTCATACCGAATTACTTATACCTTGCATGTGCTATTCCTTCTAAGCTTTCATTACCCTTTATACTGCAGCTGGGCTCATAACACCTTTAAAAACATGACTATGGTTTCAAACCATCACCAAAGACATTTCTGATGGTGGGCTGTATGTACTTTGTACCTCTCTGAGGTCATCAGAGGTTTTCATAGTCTTTGTCCCTTGTGTTTCAGTCATTTTTAAAACTAATACATTGCACAGACATCACGCTTGGTTTGCATCTAACTTTGGTTAAAAAAAGGAAGGGTCTGAGCCCTCTTATCCATAACACCTTTTTTTGTAATCACTCACAACATGCAAGATAACACTATACAAGCAAATAGTAAATTCAGTCTGCTAATGCCTCAATGGATTGTGAGATTGATTATTTATTACTGTGTCTTGGTTCATTACTATAGCACCAGCACATGTTAGGTTTATTCTTTCCACCTTTGCCTCTGGCCATTTTGACAGGAGAAAGACTAATTGGTAGTGGCTGCTGATGGGCTTCTGCCTCTGCTTGGCCTTAGGACATTCAGCAGGTACCTGGAAGCAAGGGGGCACACTGCTGAGGACTAGGATGGTCCAGTTGCTATTTGTTTTGCAGCTCCTTTCAGCCACATTCACTTGGTTCCAGTTGTAATCACTGCTCCACAGAAATCAGAAGGGATTATGCCAAGACAAATTCTCAGCTACTGGAAGTCTCTCAAAAGCAGAAAGACTGAAGTGCCTTTTTCATTCAGATCTACAAGCTTCAAAAATCCCCTCTAAACCATACTTTGTATGTGCCAGCACATGCAAATCATCAGGTTTGGTAGTGAAAAGCAGGATTTCCAAACTGGGGAACACTTTACTTCATCATTAGAAAAACTGTCATCAGTTTGCCCAGACCACTTCATAGAATTTACGAGCACTTCATATCTGCCAACACTCATTTAGCTGCCAGCCTCAGACAGGCTTTTCATCTTACAGACCTCTGCAGTGAAGCACAGGCCTGATCTGCCCCATGAAGCTATTGTTTGCTCCCCACGCCAGGAGTTGAGAAACAAGTGATTTGAGTACTTTTTACAAGGGTCTCGACTTCAAAAGAGTCAAGTCCTGGCTACGTCTTACCAATCTTCTGCAGTAAACAAGTTAGATATCTATTCTAGGTTTGGCAGTGAGCCTCAGCAATCTCTGCATTCAAAAGAGAAAAATACATTGGAAGGGTAATTAATCTCCTAAAACAAGTAGATAGATCACCCTGCGGAGACTCAACTTCTTTGCTTAGCCTATAGAGGGAACCCAAACCCAGCCTTGCTGGGACATTTGGCATCTCAATGGTGCCTGTGTGAGTTGGAGTGAACAGTGAAGCTGTTTCTATGAAGATTTGTGCACTGGTTTGCACACACAGCTCCAGCCACTGCACACAACTCAAGCTGTATATTCAGTGAATACCATGTTCCCCAAAATGCAATCATTTCCTGAGACGTGCACATATTGAAATGTAAATCTCCTACAATATGGCACCTGAGGCATAGTCTGAAAGATAGTTTTGAGAAATCAAACTTGCTCTGGCAAGAGATGAGAGGATTACCTGGCATGCTACCTGATAGTCAAGGAACTAACTATTCATTCCTGTTGACAATTGAACAGAACAAAATAGATCAGCATATACATAATTATTGGATAGATAATTCTGCACCTAAAATCCCAGAAGAAATGTTTTTGAAGAATGAAACAGAACACCCAGGAAATGTATGAGATACCCCCAAGGTTTGGGGTCTCATGGGAAGTTTTGTTGTTCTATTTAAAAGATTGGATATTTTTAAATCTCCTGCCCAGAACCATATTTCTTTGTTTTAAAATACCATGAAATCTTAAGCAACACCAATAGCTGGCATTACAAGAATAAAATTAATTACGTCCAGATAACAGTCAGTATAATGAATTTTACAAGTGACAAGAGTGTGAACCACCTTCCAGGTCAGTCAGATCAGTCCTTGGTAACCCAGATTCATGAACAGCAATTGTCACTTGAACAAGCAGCAAATGAGAAAGAAACCATGTATTTCAGCATTACAAGTTGGATTTACAATTAGAAGATTTAAAACAAAACAAGAGTGAATGAGATGGAATGTTGAGGGCTGGTGAATGAGTCATATGTCAAAAAGACTCCAATCTAGGGAGGGTGTAGGATGAAATTCAGCATGCTGATTTCAGCATCTTCAGTATTATAAGCCATTTCCAGTGGTGCCAGATATTCAAAGATGGTCTATAAACCTAGAAAGTCCTTAAAGGTTGCTGATACATTTGTTGTTAATTCAGAGTGGTCTGTTTAAAGCCACCTTTCCTATAACTATAGCATTCCATCTGCTCAATGTAACTGGATAAATTGGTATAATATCTGATGATGCTTCACCCGCATAATCATCCCTGTATAGATTGTTAACTCTTAGTAAAGGAAGTGAATTCATTATGAGTGTCTTTAAAAGCTCAGCAAGTAAAATATTAAAAACCGTATTCATCCCAGTCACTCTGTCAGCAGTTGGCCCGTTACATGGTACGCCACAGTGCCAGTGGGCAGGATGTTTCAAATCAGTCAATGCTATGGCTTTTTGTTACTATGATTAATGACATTTGCATGCTGCAGAAGGATCCAGTTTAGCTCCCACTGTGCCATATTAATTTCTCCAATAAAACTCATACACATTGCCAAACCCTGCCCTGTGGTCCCCTTTCAGGCTTCAAGCAAAATTCTAGTAAATGCCAACAGAGACTTTTCCAGCCTAAACACTTCAGTCTCTGACCTTTTAATATTATACATATACATCAGAATTACGTGAGCAATACAACTTACTATTGGCACTTTTCAATATATAATTACATGTAAAGTTCTGCTACATATCTTAGCGTGTATTAAGCAGCCAGCAGTGTGAATTAGATTCCTAGCAGGGAACTCCAATCACTAACATTTTAGCCACACAGACTCATTCTTTAGCCTTTGACCAGTTACTTAAAAAAACTTTGGCCTCAAAATGGCATAGGAAGTAAGGAATTATCTTGTCTGTATAGCAGTTTAAAAGCCAAAATACAAATAAATAGCGTAGTACTTGGGAAATCATTGAGCATTTCAGATTCCAAGTTGATTCTCATGCTTAACTAGTGCAAGTCTAGTTACAGCTTGACTCCCACATACCAAGAAGTAGACCCTCAAGAAACAGAAAGGCAACTTTAGAACTGTGTGCCTGCAGCGCAGGCTGCATGCACTCAAATTCATCCCATCCAGCATTCAGACACTGCATCTATAGGGATGTGATAGCTATTGTCTTGCTCAGAGCAAAGACATATCTCACTATCTTTCAGGCAAGAAGTAGAAGAATATTTGGAGCTGAAAAATCAACTCTAGAAAGTGCCATTACAGCTAACTCGTACCCACGGAGTTGCTTTGGCTGGGGTACACAGCAAACAACAGGCTGTATGAACACAGTTGCTGGAGGAGGACAAGCACCGGCAGAAGAGACTCCATAGAGAAGTGAGGGAAAATGTAAGAGGTAAAAGGATGCCTTCTAAGAGAAACTGAAATGCTCTCTGAATGGCGTGCACATCAGAAAGGAAGGCAAGTTTCCAGTGCTATAAATAAAATATTTAAAAGTATATATATAACACCCAGCTGCATACAAACACTCACTCAGACCCAAGCCGAGGAGGGAAAAAACAAAAAAGCTTTTTTGAAAGAAAAAACAGTGAACCAAGGAGGAGGATGAGGGAGAGTTAACATCAGAGTAATACTGCCTGGTTTCCAACAACCTTATGAATATACAAAATATAGCCCCCAGCTCTTAGCTGTTTTGCAAGTTCTTAAAATTGCCCTCAAAAGCAAAATTTGGGTTTCATCTTCAAAGTGAATGAGGCACAAAAATCAAATATGTTAATGACATATAGAGATGGGATCCATTAGAATTTCAGTCTAAAACCCTGGTATGTCCCAGACAGGACTCACAAAAGAAGAAAGTTTTAGAAAGCAACCCTGCAATGCAGTGCAATGACAGTCACCTTGCTAACATATTGATAGGATCATCAAAGGCTACAGCAAGATGTAGAGAACAGCATCATCTCATTTTGGGTGATGTTTGCTTTTTCCAAGTCAGGAGTTCACACAGTCCCTCTCATCTCATTTCTGCTGCTCTTCCTTGCTCACCTTTGTGCAATCATCCTCTGTAAACCACACAAGGCAAACATCACTTCAGACAAAATACTTTCCAAAGCTTAAGGTGCCTAAGAACTAACTTGTTTTACCCAAGGCACTAGGTGTCAGTGCCTCCTAGTGTACTTAACTCCAACAACTGCAGCTGTCTGACCCAGCTACATACAAATACACAACTACAATCACAAGCTGAGGAGGAAAAAGGAGCTTCTTTCCCAGCAAGAAAGTTGGCAAATCATGCAGAAAGATGAGACGGAGTTAGTATCACAGTAATGCTGCTTGTTTCCCAATAGGATCATGAATTCAGAAGTATTCAAGAATGAAAAAGGACAGCTAGAAATTCCACAGTCTTAATCTGACCCTTTACTGAGAAAAAAAAGGTATTAACTAAAATATATCTACAGAAAGCTACAAAAAGCTGCATTTTAGAAGCAGAGATCTTTAACTGTGCTGTTGAGAAGAGCCAGCCAGGCAGCACACACGAGAAGAGGGGTTAAAACTACAGGCTGAGAAAAAAAGATGGCAGTGGTCCTTTCTTCACCTGGCTGACCAGGGACCAGGCTAAATTGCTTCCTCTCAGCAAAATGAGTACCATGTTTAGCTGTCTTAGAGAAATACTGTTGACATTTTCAAAGCACATCACAGAGGGTAACACAGAAGTAGCTCCATAGGAATAAAAGTAGCAGTAGTCAGTTCTCCATCATCATTAATACTATCATTCCTGTTCCAAGCAGACCAGTACATTATTTTTTTCCATGCCAAAAGTTCCAAATTCCATGATGCAAGAGAATCCTCCGAATAAAGGCTTTACAAGCAATGGCCGGTTTAATCCAATCACTTAATCAAGTTAGAGAAAGCAGAAAAGCAGCAAAAACGGGGAACAAGAGACTAAGAAAGAAAACATGTTAAAAAAAAATACAAAATAAGACTCACACCTTGGCTGCGGCTCTTACTCCACAGCTTAGAAAACAGCTGGTTCCATGTGTCCTAATCCCTGGCCTTTTTAAAAGCAAATGTCAACACCGATGTCTGACTACAGATGATGGCTGTACTCCATGAAGAGGAGTGAGCAGTACCTCATCATTCATCCCTTCTAACTCAGCAGTACAGCCAGCCCAGAGCATCAATCTAGAATGACATTTGGGCTCCAATTATGTATGATTGCGTTAAAAGCCTGGAGCTGATCTTGCGGCATTGTTCCTTGTTTATGAGATACCTAAATGCTTTTAAAAACAAAGCTATGAGGACAGCTCTAATAATTACAAGAAACTAACCACTTTGAAGGGTAATTTGCCATGGCTTTTGGTGGGGACTAGCTGCTCTCACAGTTGTGTTTCTGGGCCTTTTGAAGCTTCCTGATGAATAAGAACTTTAAATGCTACACAGTAGAGGTACAGCCCTCTCCAGCCTACGTGAAAGCTGGCAATTACACAGCTGCAAACAACATAAAAAGCCTTTAAAAAAAAATTACAGATACACTTTAATAACACCTCTGCCTTCTTTTAGCTTTGCACACCAGGTGCTGTTTGAAATGCTCAGTTCCTACAGGGCCAGAGCTTGGGAATGACGAGGGGCTGGCGAGGGCTGCAGGAAGGGATGGCTCCAACACATTGCTCTGCATAGTGATTACACCCAGGATATTACAAGGCATGACAAGCATGTCAGGGCTGTTCCCCTTCCCCAGCACACACTGCCTCCTGAAATTCCTTATCTTCTCCCAGAAATCTAATTATCAAAAGACAGAGCTGCAGGGGACCTGTGAATCGTGTACATGTTCTTGCAGCGCTTAACAACTGCTGTGCAGTTCCTGTTAATTAATGCTCATGATTTGCATTTACTTTGGGCCTAACTTGATTACACACTTGGTTCCATCATCAGGGGACTGTGTAATTCCCTGGTTCAATTGCAAAGAGGGGTGTATTAGAGTCCATTGATCAGGAGGAGATAATTCAGGTGCAGTGTGGCACTTCACATCAGGCAAGTGACAGATGACTTTGTCTACCCTGTACCGTGCCATTTTCCAACAGTACACAATGTACCTAAGAACTTAGAGTTCCTATTTTTTTCTTCCTTTCTCCTTTACCCTCTTTTCTCCACCTCTATGCTCTAAACACATACATTCCCTCTTCCTTCCAAGTGTGTTTATAGCAACATAGTACACGTGAAATAGGAATAAAAACTACTGAGAGTGCTAGTGAAGAGTTCTTAACAGAGCTTCAAGACCTTTGAGCATAAACCTACCAAAGTAACACTTAGCAGTAATTATATCACTGTCAGGCTGTTCTTCATGTGACAAACTTTTCTTAAAAAGAAAACTCATACATTAGGAGAGATAGACCACAGTGAAATCTCAGTACTGAGTTTTCTTTCAACCAAAATTTACATGAATTACATGTTTAGTAACACACATGTTTTGATGGGGCTTTTTAATGATGTAGAGGATGGGAATATCGCATATCTATGCATATATATATACCCTTAGAGATTAGCCCCATGCTATTGTGTGTATTCATGTAGTTCTGTGGATAAATGCTCATTGTCCTTCCCAAGGTAAGTTAACTTCATATCACCAGTTCCATAAATTCTATTCAGTACTAGAATATTTACAACTTGACTGCTCGGTTATCCCTGCATTGAGATGCATTGTGTGGTGCAGATTTATCCTTGGAGAACTAAATCTCCACTGGTTGTCAAATGTGGGATACCAATCAGCTACTGTCCCTGGGGCCTTTTCACCTTCCCACATTTACATGCTGTCTGGAAGCTGACCTTGCCCATAAAGTAGGCAAGCAGAAGCACATAAAGCACAAATTCATTTTAGTATTTCTAATGGTCCACACCACTAGACAGACACTGGCTTTGAGATCAAATGTCTTCTTTCTTACCCTTTATCCTTCCATTTGACTGAGAATCTTTAAGATGTTTAATTCTTCAATGCTGGACCTAGCTTTACCCTTTAACAGCAGTGTATTTCCTTGTGTTCAGCTTGAAAGGATGGCTCTGATTATCTCAGACATGCTCCAGAAAGACTTGCTTTTAGTTTAATTTTTAAATTAAGAACATCGTGTTCACATTAGGAGAGGCAATAAGGGGAAAATATAAAAA